>CAJNJA010063953.1:729-23186 GCA_905231915.1 Symbiodinium necroappetens
CGTCCATGCATGCATGCATGCATACATGCCTACATGCATACATACATGGATGGAAATGCAATTCTGTGCGTATGTACGTGCGTACGTACGTACGTACGTACGTACGTACGTACGTATGTATGTATGTATGTATCTATCTATCTATGTATCTATGTATCTGTGTGTATGTGTGTGTGTGAGCATATTCTCTTTTACATATATACATATCTATATTATTATTATTACATATATATATATATGTATACAACTGTATGCACGCTTCTCACAGGAATAGCTTGTGTCGGCAAGCTGGTCCTTGCTATATTTTGACGGACAGTCGCAGTGCAGGACCTACACCCTTAACACCGGGGACGAAGAAGCCATTTCTGTGCCTTTGGCGCGACTTGTTTCTGGTGTGTCACCTACATGGAGCTGTCCTGGTCCCTTGGTTCGCGGTTTGGCTCAAAATACATGGGACTCTAGTACTCTCATAACCCTAAACAGCAGCACCCGTAGTGTAAAGACCCTCATGCAGAGGGCAATAATCGAAAGGTTTGGTGCTTCGGCTGGAGGCGTTTCAGACGGCGGGGAGTTCCTTCAGCTTTGTGCTGGCTTTAGTGAATGGGGTTGGGTTCGCTTCAAGTCGGAAATTGTAATCGGGCAGTGGCATGCGTACTAAAAGAACCTGTCTGTGGATGGATGTTGCCCATGATTACATCTGCTGCCGAAATAGTTCGAAACATGCGAAGCAGCAGTCGAAGTTGCCGCTGCGTTATGCCCCGCTTGCCTCTTTGCTTGATTGCTTGCTTGCTGCGCACACTCCAACAAGCACGACGATGCCCACCAGCTATGCACAGTTGTGAACCCTGGCCCAAAAGCCCCTCAAGCATGCGATGGCATGGTTGGCTTGAAAGCCTAGCCCTCACCCCAAATCAACAAGCCAACACCATTGACTGCCAGGCAGTGATCCGAATACTCTTTGCCGGCAGCTACATGTTCATGCGTCTGCAAGAAGGCAGGTCTCGCTTCGGCTATTCAGGCTCTTCAGGTTGTGCTCGAGTCTGCACCAGCCAATATGCTAGTATACTTTGGCGCACTCCATACGAGCAGCGTCGGAGCTTGCCTAGAATGAGATACAGCAGCAGCCTCAAGTAGTAGTAGTAGTAGTAGTAGTAGCAGTAGTAGTAGTAGTAGTCATCGTCGTAGTGGTAGTAGCAGTAGCAAGAACAACTGCAGCAGCAGCTGCGGTACTAGTAGTACTAGTTGTCGTCGTGGTGGTGGTTGTATGAGGAGATGTGCGGCAGTTGCAGTATTACAGTGTACAGTTATTCGGACTGCCATCTCATCCATGAGAAGTTTAAGCGAATTGGAGGCTGTCATGAAGATCATGACGTTGATGAGAAAGCTCTCGTGTAATAATGGATCAAGCTTGGTAGAAGAGCAACCGTTGCGAAAAACCTCCGTCTAAGTGTCCATTCTTACCAGAGTCGTGATCAGTCCGGGAGAATCTACGGCAAATGCCTAGACTGAGCAGCGGGTGCTGGCAGTTAGAGAAAACAAATACTGGGGTGAGGGCTCATCACATGTGGGATGGGATCTGACGATCCAGCGGCTCATATCCCACCCAGCACATGTACTTTGATCATATACCCCTGAACCATGCCGAAACAGTAAGAATCCAAGTTGCCCAAGTTCCAAGCGAGAGAGGCTTCGACTGGACGAAGGTATGGTCTCTCACCGCCATAGTGGATGCAGGGGTCCCAGAAACTCCAGGATTTGCATGTGCTGCCATTGCATTCAGCGAACTGGCGTCTACAGGGATATAGAGTTCGGGGCAGCTTAAGTAAAGGCAAGTGCTTCAAGGCTGTAGTTCTGCTACTAGAAAAACTCGAAGGGCTGTTGTCGTTTGAGCTGGACCGTTCCATACCAGGCATGCCCGCATGCTACTTCCTGCCAATAAGGAAGGACCTTCCAACCCGTCCAAAAACCGGAACCCAACCCTAGAACCTGCCTCCGAAATCTAGGCCCACACGCACTTTTTTGGTCCTCTATGCCAACAAGATGGTACAAATATGCTACTTGATTATGTTGCATGTCATTCTCCGTCTCACACCGAGACCAACGCCTGAAAACTCGTGTAGAGATCGGACAGACTCACAGCTTTCAATTCTGGATTCTGATTGCTTCGGATCCCTAAGCCCTAAACCCTCCTCCACTGAAGGTACTGTCCATCACGCCCCACATCATGCCGCGGAAGTTTGACCTGAGTCTTGCCCGGGCCTTCATTGCCGCATGTTATGCCTCACCGGGTAGAGCCAGCAGCAGTACCAGCAGCAGCAGCGGTGGTATTGTAGCAGTAGTGGTCGTGGTGGTAGTGATAGTCGTCGTCATGGTAGTAGTAGTAGTAGTAGTAGTAGTAGTAGTAGGACTAGGAGTAGGAGTAGGAGTAGGAGTAGGAGTAGGAGTAGGAGTAGGAGTAGGAGTAGGAGTAGGAGGATTGTTTTCGTGAGTTTAGGGTTGTTTTCGTGGCCTTCAGCCTGGACCAAGCCGAAAATCCCGCCGAAGAACCTCAAGCTTTTGGAATTCCTGGTGCCTTGAGGCGGTTTAGGGTTTAGGGCGTTAGGGTATAGGGTTTAGGGTTTAGGGCGTTAGGGTGTTAGGGTGTACGGTTCAGGGTTTAGAGGTTTAGCGTTGAGGGTTTTGGGCGGTTGTGTGGCGGCTTCAGAACGATGGCTTCTCGAGTCTGGGACACACTGCCAATGTCGGTGACAGCACCGCAATCATCATAAGAATGACTGCATCGCAGCAATAATCACAGCTTCTGATACAATTGCAGCATGTCGCCTCGGAGTAAATGACAAACCCTAAACTAAACCAGACACCCCTACTCTGAACCCTGAGCCCTAACCAGACCCTAAACCCGAAGCCTCAAGCCCCAAATGTCTCGAGGTTCCTGAAGAGACGCGTTGGCTGACGCTGGAGTTCATGCGCATCGTGACAGCCCTGGATGCCTGGATCTTAGCTCATGCTTTATCAGAAAGTTATAGGGTCTTGGGTAAGGAAACCCTAAACCCCTAAACCCTAAGAGGTCCAGGTCTTGGGGGCTCTTTGCAAGCGTTTAGGGCTTCATGGGAGGTTTCGGCTCGGATTCTTGTCGGCTCTTCGGGTGCTAGCGCGTTGAGGATGTAGTGCGATCCCAGCCAGCAGCTTTCCGCTGCGAGTACCTCGAAGCCCAGAGCCGGGAGCTCAATGGAAAGCCGGATTTAGGGTTTCAGTGTTTAGGGGTTTGGGGTTTTGGGGTTTACGGCTTAGGGTTTAGGGTGTAGGGTATAGTATAGAAGCCTGACGCATGAAGACCTGGTGCAGCCGCATTTAAAACCCTGCCTATTCTGGTCATAGTCAGGTCCTGCTACGACGCATTACTACACTTTGCATCTACAACCCTATATAAAGCCCTTATCGAACCCTTGCTAAAGCCCAGAAAAAGACCAATATATCATCTTCTAACGCCTTCTTAACCTCCCTTGCTCAGTCCTTCCTGGCCTTGCGCAAGCTTTTCCGCAACGAGGCCCAAAGAGTTTAGGGCTGGGGCTTTGGGAAAGTTTCCGTGCCTACCGTGCCGGTTAATTTCTGTGTAATTACGAGTTAATTTCTGTGGTTATTTGCTTGTCTCTCGATCTTTCTTGTTACCGTCAGACACAACTGCATTATGCATATGTTGCTGTATGTTACTTTGGAATATAAAAGAATAAGGTCGAATGTGATGTGCAGAGATGCTACATACAGTTGAAAGGAGCAAACGTATAATACATGTATGTGTATATACACATAGGTTCAGTAGATAGACCGACAGATAGATAGAGAGGTCGATAGATAGATAGGTAGGTAGGTAGGTAGGTAGGTAGATCGAGACGAAACCGTATTACACACATACATGCATGCTTGTATCCCTCGCTACCTCGCCATTTATTCGTCTGATCTATCCGTCCATCTGCTTGTTTGGCTACCTCTGTCATCTGTTTGTATGTTGTCTGTCTGTCTGTCCGTCTGTCTGTCTGTCTGTCTGTCCATGGGTTTGTTTATCAGTCTATGTATCTCATTATCTAAAAACTATCCATCAGAACACGCACGGCCCTGCTAACAGAGCGGGCGAAAGACATAACAACACACCACACAGGTCATGTTGTGCAGGTGCACATGCATGCACTTCAATATTTCGCTTTTGTCACAGCCGAGGGTTTTCAGTGTTCAGGCATATTACATTGAAGCACGTATAACTACAGACAGACAAACCTTGACAGAGACAGACAGACCGACACATAGACAGACGTGCTTACATGCACCCATGCATGCCTGCCTGCAGGCCTGCCTACATATCTACATATACATACATGCATGCATACATAAACGCATCCATGCAAGCCTGCCTGCATGCCTGCCAATCCCTAGACATACATACAGACAGACAGACAGACAGACAGTCAGACAGGCGGACAGGCGGACAGGCAGACATACATGCGCACATGCTTACATACGTACAAACACACACCCACACACAGCACTGCCATACATGCATGCATGCATACATTCCTACATACCTGTACACCTACCTATTTACCTACCTACATGCATGTCTACCCATCTACCTATTCCCTGCCTGCCTACCTACCTACCCACCCACCCACCTACCCACCTACCTACCTACCTACCTACCTACCTACCTACCTGCCTACTTGCCTAGTCTCGGCAGGATTCGGCGGGTGCGCCGAAACTCATCATGACATGGTGAGCTTTACTGACTGGTAGACTTGGTAGACAGCCATTGTACAATCGTGATGAAGCTTTGTATCTGTGAAGCACCAGAACAAGCCCTGAGGAGAACCCTTGCACACAGCACCAGATGAAGTCTGCCAAGCCTTTGAAGCATCGTCATTTTTCGTTGCTACAGCGCTCCGGGCGACAATACACCACCAGAGAAAACCAAGCCTAAAGCCTCCGACGCGATGCATCTCTCCCACCCCTAAGCCTCACACCCTGCAGCCCGAGGACCCCGATATCCCCCTATATAACCTGAACCGGAACGGAGCTGAAGAGAGCCCTCAGGCGGCGAGCCGAACGTTGCTGAGCCAAGTGATCGTCTCCTGTTTACGTATCGTCGTGCCGCGAGCTTGGCAGGTGAAGGTGTGCATGTCATCATCGCTGCAGTGGTTGTTTTGCGGATGTTGCTGTATCTGCACTGCACCATCTGTCTGTGTGTGTGTGTGTGTGTGTTGTTGCAGCTGCATGTTTGTTAGTTGCAAAATGACAGCTAGCGAAAGCTAGCTGTCTTCTTACGATAAATTCTGTATGAGTGTAGGAGACTGTGTTGGGTTGGGTAGCATTGGAGATGTTCCGTATTCCCAGATGCGTTCAGTGTTTCTACATACATCGGACGGTAGTAGGTGCTGTCAGTCTGTTTGTGCTAGTACTATGTTTCTCCGCAGTGCAGCGCGAGAATCGCTGCCTGTTGTTAACTTCCAAGCACCTCTATCTGCTCGGTAGCTCCACATACACAAAGGGAAAACCCCCTGCTTTCGAGTAACGAAGTGATGCTGCAGTTTTAGACCATGGGTAGAGCCCCCTTTTTCAGAGCTGTGCCGCTGAGGCTGTGCATTTGCATGGGCGGCGCCATCTTTGCCACGGGCTGAAACAAGCAGATACATGGAGACCGTGATGCTTAGACTACAGTGTTTTACTGGTTGGGGCCTGGCACAGGCTTGGATTCACCGATTTTTGTTTTGCAAGGCCATGTCCAAGGCGAGAAAGCACTTATGGACTGGAAAAGGCAGTGTGGTATAGTCAAACCGCATGCATTACTCTATATCTGGGGAAGAACAACATGTAGTTAGGGCTGTCAGTGTTGGTAGCAGTTCGGTTCCCTTGTTTTCCCCATCCCTGTAAAGACTAGTTTCGGGATTTGAATCCCGTCTGCTCGGCCAAGTCTCCGAAAGCATCATCACCCCAAGGTCTTAGAAGTGCTGGGAGAAATACCCGGCTTCGAAGATAGGCCTGTGGCTCAGTGAAGCTCGAGCGCAAGCGTGCCGAAATGCGGCAGAGAAAGAGCACACCATGCAACACAACATCACTCACATGCCCCTGTATGTGCACTCGCCATGCTAGCCGAAGTACGCAGAAGGTAGCCAAGCAAGCAGAAATACGGAGAGCTAGAGCCGTGCATGCGCTTGCTACACCCCCACCCCACCACACACACAGACAAACATACAGAGATATGGTAATATGGGGTGGTTGTCAAAATTAGGGTCCCGTTTGGTTTCCCAAACTATACGGTGCCGTATGAAGAGTAGAACTCTCTAGGGTTCCGCAAAGGGACCCTGATTTTGACCGCTTTTTTTCTATAGTGAGTATACCCACAAAGGCACACGGCTTTCTTCCTCGCTGCTTCCCTTTCCAGATCATCTACTTACACACATACTTACGTACTTCCTCACTCGCTCACGTACTAGCTTATCATGAAGTCCCTCCCATTTGGAAACCTCCTCTTCCACACCATTTGGCTGCAGAGGTTCGTATCGACTGGAATGGGAGACCTCTCCTTCTTCCAGATGTGCTACTGGACCGCTCGAGGGTGCAGAGTCCTTCCAGTGCAGTGTCGGGCGTGAAGGGCTATGCATAGAGTGCATTTCTGGGTGTTATGTTACAATGTATTTGATCGTTACAAATCTTCCAGACTAAAAGTCGTGCTGATGTGGACCTGGGTCGGGCTAAGGCTATCTGTAGACTCCCGCTATTTGCACCGGTCACCAAATCTGCCTTCCCGTCCCAGATAGGCAGCATGCAACGAGCAGCAGAGCCAAAACAAATCCACAACATGATCCAGGTTCCATCTTCACATCCTGAGCGCTCTACCCGAGTTACTAAGTCCCATGGTCCACATCTGAATTCAGGATAGTGACGACAATCTCCACTGTGGGCTATGGCGTGGGTCGCCCCAGCTCTTTGCATTCTTGTTCGCGTCTGCAAACAAAAGGGCAGAGATAAGCAAGGGCAATGTAGGGGCCCAAATACGAAAGATCGGACTCTGCCCGACTCTACCCCAAAAGCCTGCCATATTTATGAACGCCCCTATGTCAGTTGGAAGAGAGAGAGTCCGGGATCAAGCGCCGAGCAAGCAACATGGTTTTAAAATGTTGCTTGAGCACTTAAGAATACTTCCCCGATCCGGGTTATAGTACAATATACTATACCTCATTCTTATGGCTAATGGGACCCCGTGAGAAACGGGTGTAGGGCTCAGGATTGTGCATCGAGGGTTTGAGCTAAGGGTATTGAGTTTAGGCTTGTGTCGTGATGACTGAAGCAGCCGTGGATGGTGCAAGACCAAGGTTAGAAATCAAGATTAGGCCGTGCCTCACTTTCTTTTTGAAACGGCTCCTATGAGCGTTCCAAGGCACCCCACCAAGATTCCGGTAGCAGGTTTCTTGTTCGGGTTTTGCTGGTTTGGATGTGTGTTTCCAGGCTTGGAATAGGGTTAAGGGGGTTTAGGGGTTTAGGGTAACATTCGTTTCAGGGTTCAGCAGTCTGGTGGAGAAAAGACCTGCCGAGGATTTTTCTCCGACCACGATACCTGCCAGAACCGCCTGGAGCTGAAGCCAAGTTGCGCTCTTCTAACCCTAAGCCCTAAACCCTAAACCCTTAAACCGTGTAGTGACGTAGTGCATAATCTTCCAGGGCATCTGACATCTGAATAAAAATCTCAAAGTTGCAGACATCCCACCATAAATCGAACAGTGAAAGCGGACAAGCGGGAAAACTCATTGCAACAATGATTATGTTTTCATACCTTATTCTTTTACTACATTGTATTACAGTTATTACAGTGTATCGTATACTATCATGTTTCATACTATTGTAAATTATATAACTATAGTGTATCATATCATATCAGATCATGTCATATCATATCATGTCATACCACATTAAAAGTGCATTGCGTAGTAATGTAGTGTTGTCTATTGTAGATTATGTTGTTGTGTTATATTGTGTTACATGATATTATGTTATGTCACATGATTGTATGTTACCTCAAAACATATCATATTATACAGTGCTATTTTTATTATATCACATGATACTCAAGGACAGTAGCGGTCATGCTACCAGAACACTGATTGTAGCAGGCCTGCAGTGCCATTGACCGAATGAATCGTAGCAATGCTTACACCATTGATATGAAAGCCTTCATGTTTGTAATAATGTTCCGCAGTGGTCCTTATCATATGTATACTATACAGGAGCCCAAACCCCACTCTAATCATTGAGTCCCCTACATTGACGTAGAAGCTTTCAAGGACCTGCCTGCCCGCCTGAAGCGACAAAGTCCAAACAAGTGGAAGCTCTCACAGCCACTCGAACAAAACGGATCAAATGCACCCTGAAGCCTTAAGTCCGTAAAGCCGAGAAACCGCTGCCAAGTAAACCCTGAAATTTCAATTCAGGCAACTATTTTGGGGGCCTGAACAACTAGCAAATCAATATCCTGTAGGGGCTCCTTCATAAAGTAGACTATAATGTTACGACCAAAACCTTACAAGATCGAATATCAGCTCTATGCAACCCGGTACAGGGCCCCTATACGGGTTTAGGGTTTAGGGATACGAAGCTGCAGTTTCGCGCGTCACGCCATGTAAGGGACTCGCTTCCGAACACTCGAAAATTGCGAAAATTCGAAGAATAACAAATTCGAAAACTCGAAAATTCAAAAATTGGACTTCTCGATAATCTCGCCCAGTTTGCAAAATTCTGAAATCAATATCTTATGGGCTCTCGGTTGATTAGAAGATTCAACAAGTTGAAAAATTCGGAGACTCGAAAATTCGAAAAATCGAAAAGTTGAAAACTCGAAAATTCAACTTTTCGATAATCTCGCTTGATTCCAAAATATTAATCTTAGCATTTTCTCGGTTCTTGGTCTTTGCTGTCTGGAAGGTATGTCGCCGCAAGCTCTAAGCCCATCATAGGGCAGTTGCAGCAGTTGGACTGTTTCCACCCTCCCACTTCCTGGCATGATGACGTGCATGGTCTAAGCCCGTCCAAGCAAAGATCATCCATGGCCCAACCTTAATGGCATCTACACTGAGGTTTGCACGCACAATCATGTGTATTTCTAATGAGGCCTCCCACTCCCAAGCATGATGACGTCCATGGTTTACGCCGGTCCAAGAGAAGATCATCCATGGCCCAAAATAGCCACACTGGGGTTTTCGCGCACAATCATGTGTATTCTGGCCCTAATGAGGCTTCGCAACCCACCGTGCGCAGGGTACGCGGCATTCTGGGTATAAGCCGCGATTTTGTTCGGGTGCTTGCGACATCGAGCGTTTGCCCATCCCCTCCAGCCCTTCCCCCTCCCCTCGGTTTCTAGGGTTTTTCAGGGTTTGGTTTAGGGTTTAGGACAGACCTGCCTAGGCCCCCCGAACAGGTTGATAGAAACCCTGTGCTAATTATGATGACCTCTGTGCTACCTCTAGGCCATCGTGTTCTTCATTTTTGGCGGAGTCATCTTCTTCGGGCGCCTTGGAAGACGAGGATTTAGGTTAGTTGTCTTGATTTTGGTTTAGCATACAGTTTGTGTGTTGATGGGGCGACACGTCCCAAGGCCAGGAAACCTGATCTGAAGCCATACCTGCATCCCGAGCATTCAACAAGATGTGCGACACCGCTGGTCAGACCTACCGCAGACGGAGTTGGTTCAACAAGTCTCTCACTGTAAAACTTGAACATCGTTAAATCCAAAGCACTATGAGCCCTCGAAGTGGCAATGAGAGGCCAAAGATGCCGAAGCCTTATAGATGCTTCGCCCAAAGCCTGGACTCTGTGTGCTCACTTCAGGGCAGAGACGGCATCATTTGTCGAGCTCATGGACGACACCAGTGTCTCGCCACAAGACACCATCCTAGTTACCATCTTCGGATGTTGTGTGTCTTGTTTCCTTACCTTGGTGCATATACCATGACGCGCTATACCATTGCCCTCAAATGAGCTGTATGTGTGTTCAGCACGGTTATGCTCAGTCTCTCCGTTGTCGTAGCTGTCTTCATTTAGCGTCGTCGCCGTACAGGCACATCATGATTTGCCGTACACCTGTTTCTCTTAAGATCAATGCTCCGTATGTATGTGACACATCATCAGCTCAAACCGGGAGGGCTCGCAGCTTGCTGAGAGGCCGCCCCTTCAGCAAACTGATAGAGATTACCAGGTTTCGGGGTTTTAGGGGGTTAGGATTGAAAGCCCAGGGCAGGTTTAGTGGTAGGCGCGAAAGTTCCCCAAACCCTGTTTTTTGTTGCGGACTCCTCACTCCGAAGTTTCTCAAAGCCAGCTTCTATCTCGCAAGACATCCACGGAAGACAGAAACCTCTGAGGCAAGGGCTTGGGAAGCTACCACAACACCACCAGGCTTCGCGCAAGACCTGCGACAAGCTTCATTGAATCAGGGTTCAGGGTTTGGGTTTTGAAGCTTGATGCTACGTAGGCTTTTGGGACATTGTTTTGAAAGGCTCTAAAATGCCAAGTAGGATTGTGGGGGCTTGGGGTATGTCTGATGCTGTGAATAACTACCCTTTGAGCCATGTTTGACCATGCCATTTTACTATACCCGCCATTGTAGTTCTTGTTTGGGAACCAATTTAACGTTTTGGATCCTAGCCATGAAAGTTGGTTAACGAGGCAAGGAATTACAGCGGAGACTGCAGGTCCGTTCCGTGATGGCACAGCACGGACAGGGTTCTGGGCTTCAGAAGCATTTCATGAAGTTGAGGCTGCCAGGTCTCGATCCGGTTGCTTAAAGCCCATCATCAGCCAAACCCTAAAGCGCAAAGCTCTAAATCCTAATGAGCCCGGAACCCGAATCCAAGTTAAATCTCCCAGAACCCTGAATCCGCAGAAGCCCTGACGTAATTTTCGGTTTTCGCTCCTCCTGATCCTACTGGTCGCGCACACCATGTTCACACGGTTTTCTGAAGTTTAGGAATTTCGGGCTTGGGGGTTTGTTGATGGATCTGACAGCGCCCTTCCTTCTGGAAATATGTGGACAGACGCATTTACGTCCGTTCGTGTTGACGAGTTTCACCGTACCCGACCCAAGTTAGCAGGCATTCCGTTGTGATGTGTATGTGATCCTTGCGGCCCGTCGATTCCCAGAATGTTGCTGCCCAGGGGTGCGCGTCACATCCTTGTGACAGGCAGCGTTGCAGGGTTGAGGGAAGGGGTGTTTAGGGTTTAGGGTTTAGGGGGGTGGTGGCTGCATTGCCAGGCTTGGGTTGCAGTTGGCCCGTGCATTGAGAAATGCGATTGGTTCTCTGTCCCTTGTCGGCCACCCAGCCATGCAATTCCACCTAACCTGGACCTTCTACCTATAAACTTAACCACGAAAGCCCCAAACCTGGATCTCGAAAGCTCGATCTGTCATCCTAACTCCCACAGCCTGGAGCATGCAGAAAGGCCGCAGAATTTAACTTGCAGGGGTGCTTTGGTGCTGGATTTTTGCTCGCACACTCCTTTAAGCTTGGGAACGGTGCGTGAAGTTTCGATCATTAGCGGCCTCTTCGATCTGCCAGCTCAGGGAGGGTAAGCACTCGAGTTTGTCTGGCTCCAGTGGCTTTCGGAGGTTAACGATTACCGGCAAGTCCAACAAGTCTTATTCAAAGTTTCGGTGAAAAATGCGGGGGCCCTAAACCCTAAACATGCCCTAAACCCTACACCCGAAACCCTCAGGCATCTAGAACTAGGTGGCCGAGGCAGTATGGTTTGCTTCCGCCTCCATTGGGATCCACCATAGGTCGTGTTCCTCAGGGCTCCTTCGTCAAAGATCCTTCAAAAAGGAGCTACTTGGAGTTGCATGGGTAGTTATATAAGTGGGGCTAGAAGTTCTCTAACATGGGGTATAACTACAGCTATCCACTTAGAACCCCACTTATATCAACTTATATCTACCATTGAGAGCCTCCAAGCAGAGTCCAGAGGCTTCACTTCTCGACCCCCGGTGAAATAGATCAAACTTCTGAGGGGGAGACCCTGGGGCTCCGAGTATACAAACAGTACCTACTTTGGGGTCTAAAGTATGTAAATAGTGCCTACTTTGGGCTATTTGGAGCCTCAGGGAGAGAGAGAGAGAGAGAGAGAGAGAGGGCGAAGATTAACCAGCATATTTTCAGAGCTGATATAGGGTAGGATGCCTATCATGCGCATTGTCGAGTCCCTGGTTGCGAGGCCCGCGATTGATGTAGTCCATCAATCGTTGGAGGGATGAAGTGGTGACAGGATACTGATGAAGACCAGGCATTCCTGTCTAGTCAAGGCATTCCTGCCTAGTCACCGTTATATATAGTATGTCACAATTATACCATGCATACCGCGAAGCCCTATGCAAATCAGTAACGATTCATTATTGGCCCAGTCGCTTGTCCCTTCGCTAGGAGCTTTTGCAACAAGGACCCCCTCTTAGCCGCAACCTCCCCTCATAAAGTTCTCCAGGGAATGGCTGCCACAAGTTCTCTTCCCTTATGGACCACTGGGATTCATGTCCAGGGCAAGCGATTTGAGGATGTTTCGTGGGTCAGGGTGCGTTTGGGGGTTTGTGCGGCTTCTGGTTTTCGGCGAGTTGGAATCCGCAATCTGCATTCGCGCTGTCCGAAAATCATCCGTGCTGTCCGCAGAATATCTTCTTCTGTGGAGATGTGTGTGTGTGTGTGTGTCTCCGTGTCCTTCCGGATCTCAACTTTGGAAATCCTGCAGCTTCTGGCTTCCCCAGGCCCGTAGCATCCTGCAGCCCACTACTGTAATAGGATATTATGCTCTTGATGGTGATGATTTCGAAATGGTCTGGGCGAATACTGGAGGCCTTGTGGGAGTAAGTAGGAATGATGATGCGATGCTTCCACCGAGTTTGTCAAAGTGATCACAGGATGAACAAGATCAAAAGATTCAATAGAATGCATTGGATGAGCATGAAGGCGAAACTGCTGAGGATAAACTGGACACATCGTGATGTCGGTTTCGGGGGTGACGGGATGAGGGCGATGCAGGATGAGGTTTCTGCAATACATGCTGATTTGACGGACGTCACTCACATTATGTCTACGCCCACGACTTCGAAGGAAAATGTGACGATGGCAAGGACTTCCTATGATACTGCGCTCTGCGTGAGCAGTAGTCCATACGCACACTTACAACCACCACCACCACCCGCCACCCCTCCGCCGCCGCCACCACCACCACCACCACCACCACCAGTACCACCACCACCAGCACCACTACCACAAACACCAGCACCACTCAAGACGACGACGACGGGGAAGACGATGTTCGTCGATGCAGTTGCAACTTCTTCCAGGCGGTTTGCCTCCTTCGTAGGATTATGACACTGTTATCAATGGTGATGATGGCCAGTATTGGCTGTGATGATAGTGCTGGCGATGGAGTTAAACTTGACCTGGAGTCGAGGACTTCGAGGAGAAGTGTGACTTTGGGCATTCCATGTTTGGTGACGTTTAACAAAAACTTGTGCTTCTAGATTAGACTGACCGTGACGGTTGTCGGGTGTTGCAATGATCTGCGGACTAGTAATTCAGCATGTCTTGTGCCATTTCTGTGAGCGTTTGAGTCGTTACCTAGCTTTGCTCTTCACCCTCTTGCGGAGGAATCTTTCCTGTTGGAGACCCTGACCGGCGACTTAGATGAAAATCAGGCAGGGCTCCGCATTTGTCGCAGGATGACCTCTGTTCCCAAAGGCTCCATGTACCCATATAGTATATACTTAGACCGTAAAGTACCTATATAGGAACCCCTTTAAGGCCTAAGTATATACTATATGGGTGCATGGAGCCTTTGGGGTTCACATGACTCAACCGCGGAGCATCGGTCAAGCCGTCACCACGGAGGCACACGGGTGCATTGCTACTGCTCCTGCTTGGCCAGATACCTGACGTGGTGTTTCTATCTGAGCACGAGCGGGGAACCCCAGCTCTTTCTGAAATAGACTCTCTCTCTCTCTCTCTCTCTATATATATGTATATATATATATATGTCATTCAGGTTCAAGCGAAGTTGAGAAACCCCTGGTGGTCGACGACAACGTGGTAGTATCAGCACTTGGCAGGCTGCCTGAGCAATCGGGCAAGCTGCTGCGATCTGTTTCTGGACATACAAGCTTCATTCATCGCAACATTTGCTGATGCATGTTCGCATGACTTGTTTCAGAGTCAACTACATGACGGTGATGCCGGTGATAGTATCGACGAGAGTGGGTAGCGGAAAGAAGACGAATAGTAATAGTGGATGTTGGCGATGACCGCGGCCATGACTAGTGACGACGTGCTGATGCTTGCGCAGACGGTGTTGCAGATGCCGAGCGTAGCCATGACAAGGCCCACCCCCCCCCCCCACTTCTATGCATCTGCAGACCAGTGTCTGTCCGGATCTCGTCGAGGACGACTGGATGCACCCGACTAGACTCTGGGGCTTTCTAGTATACTTGTTTGGATACTTCTACCAAACTATGATAAACTATAGTAAACTATAACAAACTATAATACCGTTGCTCCAAGATCCCATTTCCAGTCCTCAGGGCCCCTCTATTCCAGCGTTTACCGAGACTCTGCTCCGCGGATCGCGAGAGCTGAGGTTTGACACGGACCTGCGCGACTTCGTAGACCTGGAGCCTGGTCCTAAGGGCTCTTCAGGCTTTATTGGGGTTTAGCGTGTATGGTGTGTAGGGTTTAGGGATGTCGGGTTATTTGGGGTTCGACGATTTTCAGGTGTCAATTCCTACAGTTCGGTCCACCCGACCGCTGCACCAGACTTGTCGGTGGACTCAGTTAAACAGCCGTCTCATTACATGCTCAAACGATAGATCACCACAACAGGTCAAAATTCGGGTTTAAGACCTTTGGTCTGTCAGGCTTTCACTGCTTCCCGATGTTTCAGGACTAAGTGTAGGAATTGAGCCTGGACATGCTTTAGTGTGCTGAGCGGAAACCCTCTACTGAGGCTCCCAACATCGCTGGCCTCCAAAGTGTTTTTTCTGCGCCGGTCTGAGCTGCTGCTTTTGCGGCAAGCCTGCGCAAGCCAGGCACATGCCAAATCTTGAAAACCTAAACTCTAAGCCCTAAGCCACTCTCACTTCGTACTTCGGCCCCTTATTACTTGGGTTGCAGGGTTCGGCAAGATTGATATCTGCAGGTCTGCTCGCAGCACTCTGCTTGCGATGTCTTCAAAAGTATAACAGACTATCAAGGGCTTAGGGTTTGGGGTTTATATATCACCCAAATGCGCATCTGGGCAAATCTTCGGGTACACGTCCTATACTTCCATCTTCCACGAATAGTTCGTTCGTCCATGAATGGCGCTGATGAATCAGCTAGCAGGACGATGTCGCGTTAGCTTGGATGGATAAACCCAACCTTGGCCCCCGACATCCCTGCAGACTGGCCAGGGTTCAAGGTATCGAGTTGAGGGTTTATCGGGTTTAAGGATGTATGGCATGTATTCATGTATGGTTTAGGGTTGATGGTTTCAGAGCTTTCAAGTTACATTGCACCACAATCATAGGGCCCTTCTGGCCATAGTATAGTAATTTAAGAGCATATAGAAGCCTGAGTAATTACTGTACCAATAATACTGTTGGGGCTCCTGATAATGATAATACTTTGCAGGGGCCCAAGCCCTATTCTAATTATTAAGGCTCCTACAGCAGCTCATGTGCAGTAAGGCGTGGGTCCGTCATGTCCGGGCCTAAGCGGGTGGGAGGCAAAGGAGGTTCATCGGAACTTCAGCTCCGACTGTCTGTTAAAGCAGGTCCTGGATTAATATACGGACCTCAAGAATTACCATTACTATTTTGAGGGCTTCTTGGTATAAGTGTGGTATAAAGGACCCCAAAACCCGACTCCAATTATTAAGGCCCCTGCATTAGCTTTCTCCTGATGCAATGGGTAGCCATCTAGGTCCGTGGACTTGGCCCAATGCTTCCCGCACCTGCTCAGACAAGAAAATTGTCCCAAAGGCTCCATGTACCCATATAGTATATACTTAGACCCTAAAGTACCTATATAGGAACCCCTTTAAGGCCTAAGTATATACTATATGGGTACATGCAGCCTTTGGGTGTGGCATCCATTTGTCGATCTGCATCCCTTTGCCCCAGCTGTCCGTGAAATGCGCTACGCACCAACTTCTTTGTTTGTCTACGTACTTGTGAACCGATCCATCTATAACCTAGCGAAGCATGGGAGTGTCAACAAAAAGAGGGACACCAAATCGTAGATCCCGTTGCTCGTGAACCTGGAAGTTAAAGGACGCACCAGGAATTGTAGGAAAGACCTCGAAAATCTATCGAGAACAGCCTTGGGGCCAGACTTGGCGTCTGAACCTTCTAGAAGCCCAGGTACCAAGCACAGTGAGAGCCCTCAAAACAAGCCCTAAACCACTGCAGCCCGACACCCGAAGCCCTAAACCCCTATACCCTAAGCCCGAGAGCCCTATAGGGTGTAGTCTAGAAGTCCGAAACCCAAAGCCCACCATAAGCCCTAACTTCCTAAACCTGAAAGCCTTAAGCCATCTTAAATCCTAAACCTAGAACCCCTAAACTCGAAATCCTAACGCCCTAAACCCTATAGTAACTTAGGAACGACCGAGACCTGGAGCGGGCCATGGTCGAAACTGCCGTCATTTGCCTTGTCCTCCCGGATGGCCCGGGCCCCGAAAAAAAAAAGCGACAATGACAGTAACCCTTGTAAGTAGCCCTTATAGGTAGACCCTAAACCCTCAACCCTTATAGTAATTAGTTTTATAGGTAGCCCTTGTGGGTAGCCCTCGTAGGTAACCCTCATAGGTAGCCCTTATGGGTAGCCCTAAATTTAGACCCTAAGCCTAAACCCTAAAACCCGAAACCCTAGACCCTAAACCCTAAAACCCTAAAGCCCTAAACCCTAAACCCTAAAACCCTAAACCCTAAACCCGTCTAGTAAGCCTTGTAGTAGCCCCTTAAGAGTCGCCCCGAAGAGCGGAGCGCAAGAAGCCTCAACTCTGAGCCATTAGACCCTGTAGGTCTCATAGGATTTAGGGTTTAGGGTTGAGGGTTTTAGAGTTTAGGGTTGAGGGTTTAGAGTTGAGGGTTTAGAGTTTAGGGTTGGGGGCTACCCTGTGCTTTAGTGCAGATGTGGGAGTTTTGGGGGAGAGGTTGAAGGTTTAGGGTCTATAGAGTCTAGAGTAGCCTAACAGGACCTTCATTGATCATGTGGTTGAGGACTTGGGTAGGCCTCTGCGACAAAGCTTCGGGTTTAGGAGTTCGGGTTTGTGGACTTATGGGGCTTAGGGCATCGATTGACGCCTTGTCATGGCAAGTTAGGATGTTCTGGTCCGAACAAGCACGCCAGGACCAAAGCCGAAGCAGCCCTGCCAACAGCAGCAATAGAAGAAGAGGAATACGGCGCCAGACAAACCCTAAACGCTGAACCCCTTTGCAGAACTGCCCTTGCCCGATACCTACCTCAATCTACTTGGTATTCGACTGTATCGCAGCAACAATGAACATCCACCCTACACCATTGCCTCAGCCTGAGGCGGTATCCCGAAGGCTACGAGAAAGCTAAGTCAAAGGATCCATGCCCCTTGTTCTTCATCTGAGACCAGCAACGAGCTAAGCAGTTCGAAGCCGTGATGTTGACAACACTGCGTCGGACTTTTCAAGATTAAGGTCCATTCCGGCGATCATGTTGTTTAGCTCTGATGGTTTAAAGACCGCTTATCTACTTTCGTCCTAAAATTTTAGGCACTGATCCCTGCCGAGCCATATATTCCATATATATATATATATGTACATTTCTTTGTTCATCTCGGTCTATATTTATACTCTATTTAAACAGGTCTATTTACAGCTCGATTTGTGTAGTCAAGTCGCTGTCTGTGTCCTGTGTACTGTAGCATCGTCAGAGGGCGTGACTTGACAAGAGTTGAACTGCTCAGTTGACGCAAGCAGCCCAGACACGGAGGACGGGGAGTGGGACAGGGCGTAAAGAGGGTTTGAGGTGTCTACCCATAGGCTCCATACTAGTTCCTTCTTGGGGTTCATATTTAGGATCCTATAAGGTAATCCCGAAAAGGAACTACTTTGGAGCCTATGGGTAGCATGTAGGGCTTTCGGATAAGATTCACCCTAAGCCCTTGCGTCTCAGGGCTGTGGCACCGTTCAGCAGATGTGGCTTCCCTTGTTCCTGCCAGGGTTTGGGGATCGAAGCTCTGACTTACAGATTCATGTTTGGGGGGGTTGGAGGGGTTTGGGGTTTCGTCGGTTTTGGGGGTACCTGGAGTAGGGCCCAAGCTCGACAAGGGGGGGGGGTTCAGAGGGAAGAGGAGGGTTCAGCACCAGTTTTCAGAGGAACTGGCTTCTCCCTATAGGCAGGAGTATGAGAGTTGTAGGTGGAGAGGGCTGCAAGATGGATCTGAGAGGGCGGAGAAGAGTCAAGAACGATTTTTGTTGAGTTTAAGTTTTCGGGTTCAGGGCTCTGCCTGAATACCGTCTTTTGCGAATCCTTTCCGAAGCGAGGCTTCTGCGCTAGTTCCGAGTCGGAGTTGTGCCTTGGAGAACCTCGAAATCCTGAACGAGAGACCTCGAAGCCCGGAAGCCCCATCTCGATCGCCGGAACTTCGAGGACTCTGTCAGCGTGATGATGGCGCTGACAATGTCCCGTCACTTCCCCGGTCGGAGGCTCAAAAGTGGTTCAGCTCTTCTACTTGAGCTGGGAGCATGGGCCCTGGACGCTGCCTTTTCGGACCTGGCGAATATTGATGGTGGCTCATTTGTCCAAAGTGGGCCCTCAATTCTTCAAGCTGCTACTAATGTCTACAGGCTTGTCGTTGGATTGATTTGTTGGGTTCAGTTGTCGTGCTCACCTAGCAAGGCCAAGAACGAGCTGCCGCTCACATGCCGGTAGTAGATCTTTTGCATTGTGATTGTGTTTGGCTTGATCTGTACTTGCATTCTACAGCAACTACATGGTAGCAGTGCACGGTCTGAGCCCTGAAAGATTATAAACCCCAAGCTATTCCCCAAATCCGTTTCGTGAGCACATCTCCCGGGAGCCGATTGCGCGTGCGGACTTGAGCTTTGAGCCCTAGGCCGAGGCCTGTTTAGAGTCCTAACCCCCTCAAGCGCTGTTTCAGTCCAACCCAACCCAATGTCCCAAAATCCAAGAGCCCCTAAACCCTGAATCCTAAACCCTCAACACTGGACCCTAAACCCTAAACCCTTTCCCTTCTACTACGTAGATTCCTGAGTCAAGACGTTGGCCGACGGAAAAAGGCCTCAAAAAAAAAAAACTTTCGCCCGTAGCCATCCAGAGGCCCCGCACGAGACCACGCTGAGACTGACAGGTCTCCGATTGCGGATCATGCTGCTGGAGCCTGAAGGCTCCGGGCTTCAGAGTTTTACTGTAAGGGTTTAGGAGTTTTTGGGTTTAGGGTTTTTGGGTTTACGGTTTTAGGGTTTAGGGTTTTTGGGTTTTGGGTTTAGGGTTTTGGGGGTAAGGGTTTAGGGTTAAGGGTATTTGGGTTTGGGGTTTAGGGTTTAGGGTTTCTGGGTTAAGGGTTGAGGGTTTAGGGGCTTTTGGATTGAGGGTTTTTGGGTTGAGAGTTTAGGGCTTCGCAGTTTTGGGCTTTGGGACCTGAGGCCTCAGGGTTTTCGCCTCTGTCTCGCTCTCCCTTCCACCCTTCATGTGCCCCATAAACAGCCATGCACACACACACACATAGCGATAGTCATACATGTTATATATATATATACATATGTATTATAAATAACTTTGTATTATATATATATACACACATATTTGCGTACGCATCATTAGAGCACACGTGCATGTTCATATCTCCTAGATGTTCATGTGCACATATCCTGTGCAGAATGCACATATGGCATGGGTTCTTGCACACATCATGATGGATATGCGAATCTAGCCAGATAAAGCATTCGTGAGGGGGCACATCTGCATCTACTCTGGACCCCGAGTATTGTGGAGATTTTCACGCCCAACTTAAACCCTGAGCCCTATAGACCCTAAACTCCTAAACTCTAATGCCTGAGCCCTAGAAACCCCAAGCTCATGTAAACCTTGTGGCAGGTGCGAAGAACGCAGCTTTGCTCAGCATTGCTTTCCCGCGATGTTTCTCCGCGCACGAGCCGCCTGGACTGTTTGGATCGAGTCGGAGAGGGCTGCTATAAGGACGAGACGGGTTTAGGGTTTAGGGGTTTACGGTTTAGGGTTTAGGGGTTTAGGGTTTAGGGGTTTAGGCGTTAGGAGTTTAGGGGTTTAGGGTTTAGGGGTTTAGGTTTAGGGTTTTACTGGAAGGGTTGCTTTAAGCTACCAGGGTTACCATATCGGTACTAGCAGGGCTACTAGACGGGTTACTAGCAGAGTAACTGTAGGGTTGATTTTTTCCTACAAGGGTTATAGTGCTAACTAGAATTCCCTAACCCTCCAGGTACCTACTATACAGGGCCCTAGAGGCTCTAGTAACCTATATAGGGGGTTAGGGATTGTTACTATATATAGGAGCTTCAGGCTTCCCCTCTGGAGACTGTTGGTTTCCTTGCAGAAGGTCGCTGTAGCAGCCTCGGCGACGCTAACGCGTCGAGGACGGCTGCTACTACTTGTAGTGCTACTGGTACTGCTTGCCACTATTTCGGGTTGGGACTTGAAGACTGACAACCTTATATTTATATTCTATTTATATTATAAAATTACATTATATGTATATTATATTTATATTATACTCATATGATAATTATCCGAATTTGAGCCCGGAATATGAAGCCCCGAGGATGAAGAGCGCGATATTTGCCAAGAACACGCACATCGTCGGCCTGGTGACGTTTCTCAGCGGGCTGATGCAGGCCATTCTGGTGAGTTTAGGGTTTAGGGTTTAGGGGTTTAGGGGTTTAGGGTTTAGGGGTTTAGGGTTTAGGGTGTAATGGGGCTTCGGGGTTTTTGGGCCATCAGCTGAACCGCTGAGATACTTTTCTCCCGAAGACTCGTCACTGGTAGTCTATGCTTGCTTCAAGCCAAGGGCATGGTTGGACATAGACCCTTTGCCAAACGTTGCAGCTTGTCGCCGTTGAAAATGGACTGCTGAGTACCCATAGGCCCCTAAGTAGTCTTATACCGGGGCATATGGTACAGCCCAAAAGCTTTGCGGCCCCTGCCAGTCGCGTGTGGACCACTACTCGACCGACCAGCTCGCTTCTTGGCTGCGTTTGGCTGCATTCAAAGAGCCAAGACCCTAATCCCTGAAGCCTTTGAAATCGGCAGGGGGGTTTTGTATGAGGGTTTCTGGGTTTCGTTGCGCGTGTGTTGCACCGAACGCCCGCAGCGGGCGCTGCCATGAAGCTCTTAAAGCCTTAGAACAAGACCTGGTTGCCAATCAGAAGATGCATAATCATCAACTTCAGGTTTTGGGGATACCAGCGGTTCAAAAGGTTTGACAATGCAGAAGAGACTCCCGCGCCACCCTCCCTTTTGAGGAGAAGCTGAGTCGGGCGGACACCAAGAGACATTGGAGGCCTGCAGCACTTGCTTTCTTACCGTCATGGCACTAGTTCTAGCAGCTCTAGCAACTGTCATCGACATGGTCGCTATCATCAACATCAGCACGAGCAACAGGTTCAGCACGATCGTGCCTATCATCTTCGTCATCATGAGCAATTTTCATCCCTCCTGCTCGTCCTCGTCCTCTTCAGTTGGAAAGGATTGCGCCAGACCTTGCCGGACTGTCCAGTGGAGTATTTTGGCTTCAACTGGATCCAACTAGTGCCGAAGTATGGTTTCCATCAAGGTCTTAGGCAGATGAATTGTACGGTGTCTAGTTGAGGTGTCCTTTCGGGGGATACCCCTGTTCAAAACCTTGCTTCGCGCAACGAAGTTCAGATGCCAGGCTTTCCAAATGCAAGCCCATGGATTCGTCAGTTTTCCTTACGGTTCCTGTATACGACTTGTAAAAAAATTACAGTCTACTAACTCAGCTGCGCACGCTGTGCTCCCCCACCCTTGCGGGATTTGCAGGTTGGAGTACGCGCAGAGCATGAAGAGGCTGTTGGCTCAGAAGGGTCGGGATCTATAATTGAGATATTAATATGGTTACATTCTTATGGCAACTTAAGTTAAATCCCTTAACAAGACTCAGTGCTGGGGATGCAGGACCGAGGGCTGGGGTTCTAAGAGCAATTGAATGTGCTTTCTTCAGCTCGCTCTGGCGAGTGCCAGGAGGAATTGTAACATCACACTGGAGGCTATAATATAACACAGCTACAAAGGGTTTATGAGGGGTTTACAGTGAGTTTTGACAGGAAGCTGCACCACAACCGGTTCAGGGGGTTATGCGAGTCGTCTTTTATTTATTATTATTTTTATTATTACTATATATATATATAT
>CAJNJA010063964.1:0-23186 GCA_905231915.1 Symbiodinium necroappetens
CCTAAACCCTAAACCCGAAACAGTTTAAGGTTTCTGGGGAGCCGTGCAGTGCCTGAGACCTAGGGCAGCGGCCGGCTTTCGTCCCAGGAGGACAGGCAGCACCTTCCCAGAGAGCCCAATACCCCTTAATTAAGGAATAGACCTTAAAGTATAGGGGCCTTGATATTATGATTTAAGGTATATTCCTTAATTAATGGGTATTGGGCTCTCTGGGTTGACCCATAGTGTCAAGTGAGAGCATATCAAAATCAGCGATTGCTGTTTAGGGCCTCAGTTTAAGTTAACTTGCTGCGCGAGAGAAAGAGAGAGACAGGGAGAGAGAGAGAGAGAGTCTAAATTCAGTCGCCCAGCTACGCGGTTGCCTGACTTGCTCCTCTTCCTAAAGGTTTTTTCGTGCATGGCAGCTGCTGCTTCCGTTGGGCTCTGTCTGCTGCCCTTTCGGGCTGCGAGCTTATCTGATTCTTGCGGCCGGGCGTTGCCACTTCACCAGAGCCAATATCATACTCATCTTCAACCCTTAAGCCCACACCCTACAAGTCATAAGCCTAGACCATCCCATACTCCCTGCCACTCGGCATCCATGGCAAACCGGACGTCTGGCAGCGTCTCAGGGCTACCACAAGCACCAAAAGCCAACATCGGACTCCGGTTCATAGGCGTGGTACACGGGTGCTGATAGACAGGAATCTTTCTGCTTAGAACTCCCGTATCGGAGTTATTTAGGGTCCTCGAGCCATCACCCTCTAAAGACCCTCGATCCAAGAACATTCAGCCTTGGCTTGCCCTCCCTGGCTCGACGGGTTTAGGATTTAGGATAAGGTTGAAGGTGTATAGGCCTAGGGTACAACAACGCTATGCTTAACTTCAAACCCTAGACCCTAAATCCAAAGACAAGACCTCGGAACCCCCAAAATCCCCCCAAAACCGCAAGCCCTTGATACTAAGCCCTAAACCCTTAACCCTAAATTCACTAGATCCAAAACCCTGTTGCCCCGTCCTGCTCAGTGGAGGCAGATTCTTGCATCGGCGCGCTTACGGCAGCCATTTTTGGAAGCCTGGGCTGGTGCTAGGCTTTAGGGTTTAGGGTTTGGGGTTTAGGGTTTAGGCTAGAAGCCATGCGGGTGCGAGAAAGGAGCCTTAATCATTGGAATTTGGTTTTTTTGGGTGGGAACTATACCATAGATATTGGCAGCTGGAATAAGGACGATCAAGGGGTTGCCGGGAGAAGGAAGGCTTTCGGGTCTGGGGAGTAGGGAGTCTAGAATTAGTTCAGCTTCCTACAAGCTTCTTGGCTTGTGGCCTGACGAAATATGCCTCTCCCCAGTAGCCCCAAAGCCTACAACACAGTCATAACTGAGTCATAACCGAAAATTAAGGGGCATGCCCGTAAAGCAATGCTCTAACCATCAAGCTTAAAGGCCGTGGCCGCAAGACTTGAAGCACGAGTCTATCGGATCCATAGGTAGAATGTCAGACGGAGGACTCCAGACGATAGGGGAACCCGATCGGAGGATCCTGCTTATACCTCAAGGTCGCTTAACAAGGTAGCCCTTATTTCAGGACATCAGTATTTCGGGAGTTGGATGTCGAGTCACCCTGTTAAGAAACAGACGAAAGACTTTAGGAGGCAGCATAGGTATCTGTCATTATCATATATGCAGGGACCACTGGGCCTGACCCAGAAACCCAACTCCAGAGTGGCGGTTCAACTTATAAATCGACGCTACCATGAAGTAATAGCCGCACAAGCTTGACTCGTGTATCGTGTCTCGTTGGGCTTCCGGGTTTGGGGAGCAAGGGCTTCAGGGTCCAGACTGTGGGCGTCAGGCTTTCAAAGTTTAGTTTGGGGTTAGGGTTGAGGGTTCAGGGTTTTGGGTGTCTCATGAACTCTTCGTTGCTGGTCCAAGTTTTGCGACCTGGTAGGAAGTAATTCGCGAGAAAGGTCCCTTACATAATAACTAGTGTGAAGTTTTGGGGTGCTTACAGTATGGCGATAGTAAAGACATCCCAGTGAATGACAGTGGCAACTATTGAGCCTCCTGCCCTTTTCCAGGTGCCACCGGCCCGCCACATTTCTGGCGGCCACCGGGGGGGGAGGAGGGGTCTCTCAAAATTGCGGCCCCTGATCAGGCACCGACAATTCGAGGCCAGAAACCCCAATGCTCTTCTGAACGGGGAGGGTGGGTTGTGGGCCCTTGAACCCCGAACATCTGAGTTGCAGATGGGAGGCTTTGGGAGGATGACGCAGCTTCAGGCTTGCAGTTTTTGGATTCTTCCAGCAGCAACGGAGCCGAGAAACCAGGCGGATTAGGCAGAAATTTATAGGGATTCCGTTTGCTTCTCTCAGGGCTCGTGCGTGTAGTGTTCAGGCAAGTGCTTCGGGCTTGAAACCTTGTGTTTCAGCCTGTCCTGCTTCCGGGCCCAACTTGCAAGATCATTTGGAGAAGGCCAGCAAGAAAAGACTGACTAGCCCGTCACAAGGTGAACGCAAATCCTGAAGTCTACGCCCTAAACTCTAAACCCTATCCTAAACCCAAACTCCACACCCCCTTAAATCGTAAATCCTATAAGCCCCCGAGGCTGAACTCTGGAACAAGGGTGAAGGCTTTCGGGTGGAGGGAGAAGGGACGGTCCGTGCTTCGGGGTCCACAAGTGTGGCATCTACTAGAAGGGTCGGGGTCGGAGTCCAGCGAAATGACACCGAGTTCGAGGGCTCGGTACGGATCCTGGGGTAACAGGTTTGTAGAACCTAATTCACCCCTAAATGGTTAAGGAAACAACGGGCTTTAGGATTTTGAACTGCCAGAAGGATACCAAAATAGACTAGAAGAGCCTGCTTTGGATTGGATGTTGGAGAACTTCAGATAAGACTAAAGTGAGGGCTGGGTTGGAGTGTCTGGACACTTGGTTCCAGAACTCAATATGCTGATACAGAGACACACTCACCGACTGGCTCAACGATTGTGCGCTCAGGGCTTAGGGCTTGGGGTTTAGAGCACTTTAGGGTCAGGCCAGGTTCAGTGTGAAGGAAGAATTGCAACAAGCTGTGAGAGAGACGATGCTAGCACACCATCCGGAAGGGAGGTTCTCTATAAGTATCAGCTACAGTGGCCTTCTGCAGAGGACTCGGCTTACTTCAGGCGTTCAGTGTCACAGCTTGCCCGAAACCCTGAACATCAGAATAGTCGTCCTTAAACGTACCCGATTCCTCAATCTGGAGGTCTCCAGAAGACGAGACTGCGCGGGAAGGCCTGTTCCTCGACAGGACACCCCCTAAACCCTTCAACTGTGACAACCCACAGCTCATCAGCCCGGAGACTAAATCGTCAACCCTGCCTGGAGGGTCTAACTCTATGATTAGGACCTGTTAAATAGAAAGTAGGTATCCTAAACCAGAGGGAGGGTATGACCCTGCAGGTAAACCCCAGACCCTAAACCCTGAGTGACAAAGGCTGAAAGCAGCCTGGGGCATGACTGTAGCCGGACCTTGTCACGAACTGTTCTCTAAAGGCTTACTTAGGGCTACGGGCTAACCGTATGTAGGCTTAAGGGTTTTGGGGTAATTGATTTGTGTTTATGTAGTTCTAACTGACATATTTAGGGCGTAGGCTTAGGGCTCAAGGCTAACTTATTTCGGGTTAAGGTAAGAGGCTAAACCGCTAAACACATAGTGCATTTGAGATGTTGAGGTTTAATCTTGGAAGGCCCAGGAAGTCACTTGGGATCGGTTTTAAATGCTTGTGCTCGGCAAGCTTAGGATTTAGGGATTAGGTTACAAAAGCTCCTGACCGTAGGGTTAGGCCGTCTAGCCAAGCGACCTTTTAGGGTCTAGGGCTTCGGGCCTGGTTGCTGGAGAGCAGTGAGCTTGTCGGTTTAGGGTTTAGGGTGTAGGGTTTAGGGTTTAGGGTGCAGGGTTTAGGGTTTAGGTTCACAGGTTTTCCAAGGCTTCCAGCGGAGCAAAAAAAACCGTACAGCTGTTCTCGTGTTGGAACAGAACGCAGGAGCCGCTGTCGAACGTAAAGCCCGCCGGCTACTGCCGCTGTAGCGGCTGAGAGTAAGTAATTGTAACAGTTTAAGGGCCGACTTTGCATGTCTGAACTGTGGGAGAAGGAGCGTCACTTTAAAGGCAGCAGAACCAGGCGGCCACAAAATTTCTATGCCAATCGCCGGCGGTCTGACCTGCGAAGCCATCCTAAACCCTTAGCCCCCCCGCTGCCCCACAAAAAAACCCAGAACCTCAAGCCCACCTTGACCCCAAAACCCCAAAACCACCCAACAAAAACAAAAAATGCCTTATAGTAAATAAAAAAGTGTAAATAAATAAATAAATATATATATATATATAAATACCCTAAACTGCCCTAAACCCTGAAACCCAAAGCGCTCGACTCTTCGCTGATTTGTGGC
Source organism: Symbiodinium necroappetens (assembly GCA_905231915.1). Lineage (NCBI taxonomy): Eukaryota > Dinophyceae > Suessiales > Symbiodiniaceae > Symbiodinium > Symbiodinium necroappetens. The sequence continues at coordinate 4,408 of CAJNJA010063964.1, forward strand.
TCTGGCTCTGGGAGCGACTTGTGGCACCCGCCCCGACCCGGCCCGCTGGAGCAAAATGGAGGCCCGTGAGTTTAGGGCTTCTATTAGCAGCTTGGGGTTTCTATAAGGAGTTTTGGGTTTCTTTGATGAGTTTAGAGTTTAGGGTTTCTATGAGGAGTTTAGGGTTTAGGTTTCCCCTCTATACTTGAACCCTAAACCCTGCAACCCTGAACCCTAGGAGTTCTGTTCTGTTACATTGCGGCCAATAGGGGTTCTCCCCGTGGCGTCCGTGGGTTTGGGGTTTGTATAGCGCTTTTTGGGTGTAGGGTTCCATTTGGGGCATTGGGCTTCTATAAGTAATAAGGGCATCGAAAACTAGGTTCTACAGGTTCAAGAAAGGCTTGAATACTATAATGGTTTCTATGGGGGTTTGCAATTTGAAGCAATTCGGTTTAAGGCTGAGCATGTACGGATTTAGAGACTCATGACACAGTAGGTTCTTTGATGTTGGTTAAGCCCTACACCCCCAAACCCGTAAACCCTTAAAGTATACAAGCTTCGACGCTTGGGAGACGAATGCTCCAGCCTACAAGTTAATGCAAGCCGTAGGCATTGCAATCCCTTCTGTACTTGCCGGCCATGACCCGAAACCTGTTCTCAGCAAAAGGGCCCTAAACCCTAAACCGTTGGAGTTCTTGAGACTGTAGGGTTGGCCCTTTGAGGCTTGAAAATGAGCTACAAGCGAGCAAAGCATTCAGAACCGGCTTCGAATTCGGGCTCCACAAGCACTAGTCTCAATGCTGCTGCCCTAGTCGTGCCCTTCCAGTGCTGAACCTTTACATACATACATACATACATACATACATACATACATATTTTGAGCACTCGCACTCGATACATACATATATACATACATACATACATACATACATACATACATACATACATGCATACATACATACATACATACATACATACATACACACACTTACATTACATTACATTACATTACATTACATTACATTTCATATACATAGATAGATAGATAGATAGATAGATAGATCATATCATTATCATTATTATTATTATATTAATATATATATATATATATTATGCATATTACAGCATCTACATATTGGTATGTGTGTGCACGCATGCATGCATGCATGCATGCATGCATGCATGCACGGATGGAAGGATGCACGGATGGATGGGTGGGTGGGTGGGTGTATGGATGGATAGATGAATTGATGGATGGATGGATGATTGTAAACATAAGTAAACGAAATTTATTTACACATCTACATGTATGTATACATAGATAGATAGATAGATAGATAGATACATAGATGTATAATTATACACGCTGTTCGTACAATGAGGGACCCTAGTGGATAATAGTGGGAATTATTCCGACCCCTGTGCCAAAAATTCCCTTACGAAGCTCTCTACACTTCCCGTCTTCTTCGAGCAAGAACAGACGTGGTAGACAAGTGTTCGTCAAACAGAAGACGCATGCCCAAGCCTTATCTCGAAAGGCTAAACCAACCCAAAACCCTCTGAGACTTGAAAATCCTGCAAGCCCGAAGCCGTAGACTTCCCTCCAGAAAGGCCTCCAACCAAGTCTCTCCTTCTTCGGTCTCTTCGAGCACCTATCATGTTTGAGGAAATCCCCGGGACTCAAAAACTAAAATCGGGCTTGTTGGGACACCTTATGGGGTAATTAACTCTGTGGAGACGATTGGAGGATACCATTGACCAAGAACTACTTATCCTGAAGCCCATAGTATGGGCTTTGAGGTTCCAGGCTTGGTGGAGGTTTGCGATTCAGGGCTTCACGATGCATCTTGCGCCTGAGCTGAGGTTTGAGGCTTATTGCTTCAAGTCTCGATTGAGGTTTTGGTGCTCGAACTGGCCCTGTTCGGGGGAGGCGCGTTCAGTAGCATGCTTCATGGGAAGCACCTGTAGCCGCCAGTGCAGTTCTGCCATGGGTAACCATGCAGTTCGATGGACAAAGTTCTACAACAACAAGTTGGCTAGCCGAAGTAAGGAACTATATGGCAGAGTACTGAAAAGGTAGGTTCACGAATTATCAAGAACCAATCAACTTTAATCGGGGAGAGATGGAGCTTGCAATATTGGAGGCAACTATAGGGTTAAGGACTTCAAGCTCGACCCCGCTAGTGGTTTGAGTTTCTGTGTTGAGGGCTGCTTGCTTCGGAGGAGCAAAAGTAGAGTTGTTTGTAATTCGGGCCGCGGCCAACCCTAAACCCTAAAACCTAAGCCCTAACCATGTAACATGGCCCTGTCATTCAGGTGCTATGCTGTTCCCAGGCTCTGGGCTTATCTACTTTGGGTGTCCAGGCTATCGAGTTGACATGCGTTGTGGCAGGAATGATGTCGGAATGATTAAAGACACCCCAAGGGCTTGTTTCAGTGACGCTTCCAAACCCCCCAAACGCAAGGGGTGTAAGGATTGGGGTTAAGAGGTGTGCAGCCTGGACCGAAATGGAGCTCGCCGCCCATGAGTCGTCTGGCTGATAGAGCTGAAAGCCTCGGCAATCTGCAGCTGTTCTTTCGGATTCCTGGCTTGCTTCATGCTTTTTCTGTAGAGTGTCACCCAAGAATCGTTGTTAATAAACCCTAGACCCCTCCTGCAGCGTCTTCGGGGCTTTAGGAACATGGGGCGATCCCCTCGCCAACAAAAACAACACCCGGTGATCGGTACCCACAGTTCCGGGCTTCCAGTTTACGGTTTTTGGGGCTTGAAAGCTCGACCCCAACCGGCCGCAGACGCCAAGGCCTGAGCCCTAAACCCTCATCACTGCAATCTAACCCCTCGAATGACTCACTTTTACCCCGAAGACCTAAACCCTAAACTGACCTAAAGCCTAAACCCCTACACCCTAAACCCCTTAAAGCCTAAAGCCTAAAGGCCTAAACCGTAAACCCAACCCCAGCTCTTCAGCTGGGCGCCCCACACCTCGGGAGAATCGTCGCAACAGTCAGGCTAACGCCCAAGGTAGCCTTCCATTCATACTCGCAGGATCAGGATTGTAAGTAGTTGGTTAATAACCACAATAGCAACAATAATCATATTTTCAAAAACAGAACTATACAAAAAAAAGCATAGCAGCAATAGTGCGTTGTGGTATTACCTTTGCTGATGGTAGGATGGCTGTATGCAGGGCAGCTGTTGACTATCTTGCTTACTTCCAAAGCACAGTCCAGACGTGCTCTGTTGAGTAAATAGCACTCCCTTGTGTGACTAACCCTCCTAAGCCCTGGATCCTGAACCCTAAACCCTACACCCCAAGCCCTAGGCCCTGAACCATAAACCCTAAGCCCTTAGCCCTAAGCCCAAAACCCAGGCAGGGGGTTTGAGACTGTTGTGCCACGAATTCAACCGGGAGAACAAGCGTCGCATGCCGGCTGGAAGGAGTATTCCTGCCTCATGGTTCTAGAGTTTAGGGTTGCGGGTTTGGGGATTAAGGTTTATAGGTGCCTCTTGCATGCACCAGGAAACACTCACTCAGAAAACCCTAAACCCTGAAAGCCCTAAGCCTTGAACATGTACCTCACGAAGGACAGTTTCTGCGTCAGGGTACTTTTCGCTGGCATCCTACGACTTGCAGCGAATCCGCGTGATACGTGCGCCCCGGCGAGCCCGATCCACTGTAAATAAATTCTACATGGACCGAACACCTTGCATCGCAGCAATACTTGGGGGGAAGGATTTTGGGTGTACGTCTGGATCCCGCTTAAGCTAAGACGGCGAAACCCTTAATGGAACCTCGTCAATGCACTGGCTGCAGCTCGCTTCCCAAAACGTTGATGTGTCCTTGGTGCTCGGAACGAAAGTTAAAAAGGCTGGAGTATTGGCGTCATGAACAACTGCATCTTTACTCTTTCACCGACGAGACTGAGGCTTTTGCAGTGGTATTCGTAGTACTAGCCATTCTGATCGCCAACTCTCGGTTGTAATGGTGGCTGTGGCAACGGTGATTGCTTGTAGCGGCGTAGCGTGCCCGCTTGACTCTCGCTCTGAGGTTGACAGGGGCGGTGACCCACAAGTTCTTCCAGCAGATTCCTTAGCAGAGATGTGTCTCCCTTGGATACAAACTTCAAGAGTCCCTAAACGATGAGACACTTGCGGAAACTCGCAACTTGTACGCATTCGCCGAGACAATCAGCCGGTCAAAACCCTCAATGCTGAAGTGCAACCGCAAGACCTTCCATTTCCTGGAGCCCTAAACCACTTCAGAAAACCGAACCTTATAAAACCCTATAAGCCCTCAACGCCCCTCTCTGAACGTAGCTGGGAGACATTGCTGCCGATCGCCAGCTCGGGTTCGTGGCCGTCAGCATAGCCGGACGAGGTGATCAGGCCAAAAATCTGTGTGGCGTCGGGGGAGAGTCTTAAGGGATACAAGGGCGTTTGCCATGACACACAGGGTTTCTGACCGCCAAACCCTAAATCTTTGATTCTTGACCCTAAAGTGTAGGCTTTTCCCACCCGCTTTAGGAGTGCAAGGGCATTCGCAAAATTTATTCACAGGTTCTCCCCAAACCGTATACCCTATGTATACCCTAGCGGCCGAAATCTGATAGTTACTTGGAATAGGGTTCTGTAGCAATTGACGTTTGACGAGGTTTGACAAGGCTAGCTTCATGAGGGATCTACCTTATGCTTTATACAGATTTTTACAAGGGTGGTATGCTGATTTTCTGGGGGAATATGGGGTGCCATGTCTCAGGCCTCAAGCATTAGAATAGAGTACTGAAAACAGTAGATGCTGATGTAGTTTTATATGGGGTCATGGTATTTTTGAGTATCCAGACCCCCATAAACGCTAGAGCTAGAGATGTTCACGCCCAGACCCGGATCTGCTTGGCGGCGCTTCCGATCAAGTCTTCCTAGTTGCTGATCTCCCTTGATTGGCCATGGTTTAGGGTTTTGGGCTTTGGGTTTTAGGGTTTAGGTTTTGGTGTTTAGGACAGCCCGTATACAAATTACAATAGAATCTTAGTAGAAGGCAGAGCGCTTTAACATCAGATGCCCTCGTGGGAAAGCATGGGGAATCCCAGCACCAATCATCCTTAACCAATGTTCCAACTTTCTGGGGCTCGGTGTGTAGAAGTCTGTTCGTAATTAATGGAGACTTACACCCGCCGACACAGGAATAACTATATACACATACATGCAAGCAAAAGTCTATCCATGCACGTATGCATATATGTACATATACACGTACATAAGAAATACGTTTGTGTGTGTGTGTGTTTGCATGCATGTATGCAGATATCTGACGAGGTAAAGGTCCTAAGGTGCCTACTCAGCCAGTACGGCTTTAGGACTTTAGCATTAGGGAGAATTGGAGAATTCTGGCTCGCTGGGCTTCGCTGGATGTTTGAGGTTTCTGCTGGAAATTATGCAGGGATGCTGCCAGGGTCAAAGCCAATGGCCGCTTCCTTCGGAAGGCAAAAGAAGTTGTCTACTTCCAAGCTCTTGCGCTTAAGGCTGCGTATTCGTAGCATAAACAAACACCGTTGCAGCTAGGGCCTAGATCGCGTGCAGCCCAGAGCCAAAGCCTTCTAATCGCGCAGTGGAGAACCAAGATATCTGCATTGTTGCTATTGGTGCAATCCTTTTCTCGTGAGTGCTGTTGATGCTCTTCACATCTGTCTCAGCATGGCCGTTTGCTTCCAGGAATGCTGCACGTTCCGCATTTTAGGGTCTACGCTCCAACAAAACGTGTATTGGGGTGTTGCATCAAAGTTGCTGGGTGCCTTGGGGAGGTACACTGGTTTTGAAGCTGTTGAAGCTTTCAGGTTGCACCTGTCCCGAGATCAGCATCAACCTCAACCTGCAGCAGGCGTACGATCTCGACGTAGCCCCGCTCAGAGGCAATCGTCAGAGCGGTGTCACCATGTCCGTACCGGTCCCTCAGATTCTTGTCAGCACGGGCTTCTAAAAGTAGCTGAACAATCTCGACATGGTCCTTGTACGAAGCGACATGGAGAGCAGTCAAGCCGCAAGAATTCGCCGCATTTCTGTCAGCACCAGCATTCAGCAGCAAGCGTACAATTTCAGGATATCCCTGCTCGGATGCCTCAACAAGTGCATATGTTCCACCCCAGGCCCAGCGTCGTCTTGGGAAATTCATCTCAGCCCGTGCTTCCAGCAGCAAACGAACGATGTTAGCTTGGCCTTCGTACGTGGCGACAACGATGGCCGTATCCCCATTCATATCATGCAAGTTCATGTCAGCGGCAGCTGCCAACAACAAACTTACGACGTCCGCATGGCCTCGACCAGAGGCATGCACAAGGGCCGTCTGGTCATTGGTGTCAGTCACGTCCTTGTCTGCCCCTGCTTCCAGGAGCAACGTCACAATCTCAGCATGGCCCTTCTCAGCCGCAATAATCAGGGCCGTCTTGCCAAAGGCGTCTTCTGCATCTTTGTCGACAGATGCACTCAGTAGAGCCCGGACTACGTCAACATGGCCTTCCGGCACTGCTATGTCGAGTAGCTCATGCACTGCATCTGCTCCCTGCGTGTCACTGCTGATGTGCAGCAGGACGAGCTGCACATCACCGGGCGCCACGAACCTCACATCATCTTCCAGCTGCTCGCCTTCCTTCAGCAGCCTCATGTGCCAAGGATTTTAATGCGACAAACCGAAAATGAAATGTCAACACGGCTACCACTGCTGGCCATGTAGAATTGGGTGGTCTGCGGAAGGAGCTTGCATCAAGACAACATTGTACTGTGGAACCATACGGGCATTTTCAAGTCGGAATAGGGTTTGGGGTGTATACTGTAGAATCATCAAGTCAAGTATATGGCGGAGTTTAAAGAGTTAAGCTGATTGACAAATAACGGCAGGGAATGAGCCCCACTAAACCCTAAACCCTCAACCCTAACCCCTAAACCGGCAGCATTATTCTCAACCAGGGATCTGTTGTAGAGATACCGGAAAACCATGCAGCCGGCGAAAGAGGCGCTTCAAAGAGGCGGCCTGGGTTGTGCAGGGTTGTAGGTTTTTTAGGGGCTTTAGGGGTTTAGGGTTTAGGGGTCTAGAGTGTAGCAGTTTAGGGGCTTCGGGTTTAGGGCTTTAGGGCTTTAGGGTTTCAAGGGTCTGGAGTTTAGCGATTTTAGGGGTTTATAAGGGTATAGGGAAGGTTTTAAAGTTTTTGGTGGCACCTGCTTGGGTCCAGGGCTGAAGGTTCCGGATTGGGGAAAGCTTACTGGCATCCGCCATGACGGCACCCCGAACAGCCATTCCTCTTACTAGGGAGTGCATGGCCGAAACATACATCCTTCTAAACCCTACAAGCCCTAAACCTTATGCAGACCGAAATGGGAGCCCGTGCCCGGCACCCCTCGGCTCTGCCCCAGACCGGGTGCTGTGGTTTCTGTGCCTTGCGCAACTTTAGGGTTTAGGGTTTGGGCGGTTTAGGGTGGCCAGCAGCCGTGTCTGAGACTGCACAGCACGCAGTGCCATTTTCCCTGTCGACGTGGTGGGTGTGGCCTGTGAGTGTCATCAGCTCAAACCCTCATCCCAAATCCCCGCGTCCTTGCCCTAAGTGCTGGTAGAACCATAACAAAGATAGCATTGTTAATCATCCCCGTGGGGTGTTGCTTTAAAATAGCAACCAAACGCAGTTAAGAACACTAAAGTTACAGTTCTCCAGGCCGAGCCACATCCTCCGACTCCTCCACAGGCAGGCAAGCCAATTCTTTCCCTGAAGCGGCCCATACACGTAGCATGGCGCGGCAGGGGTTTCAAGGTTTAGGGCTTAGGGCTTTAACTTAGGGCCTGCAGCTTGGCACTTTGGGATCTTCGAAAGTGTGGATCGCGAACTGTCTGCCAGTTGTGTTGTTCGTGCCTTGCTCGCCCAAAACGGACATAACGGCTTGAGGGAATCTTAGCTTTGGAATGAACGGACATGTGGGGCTTAGGGCTTAGGGCGGCTTCGGGTATGTATATGTCAACCTCCAGCCATCCCCTCAACCCACCCAGAAACAAAAACTTCATATTCCCGAAACCCCCTGAACTCTATCCACACCCTAAGCCCTGAAACCTAAGCAAACCTAAACCCTACTCAACCAAAACCCCTAAACCCTGAACCCTAAACCGCCTGAAGTCTTAAAGCCCGAAGCGCTACCTATGCCCAAACTCCAGGAAGCCAACCAGCTGCACCCCCTGAGCCTCAGATGCTGAAGACTTTAGGGCTTAGGGTTTCCGTAGGGTTTAGAGCTTACGCCTTCTGTAATGGCTTTTTTTTGTAATGTTTAGGGCTTAGGGTTTCCTGTAGGGTTTAGGGCTTACGCCTTCTGTAATGTTTTTTTTTTGTAATGTTTAGGCCTTAGGGTTTCCTGTAGGGTTTAGGGCTTACGGCTTCTGTAGGGCTTAGGGCCTATATAGTGCTTATAGGGTTTCAAATTTAGCGTTTGGGGTTCTGAGGGTGCGAAAATTCAGGGCACCTATAGGTTTCACTGCTTCGGACTAGAAGCCCTGCAACTGGAAGGGATGATGCACTCACTTTTCACATGCGGGTTTAGGGTTTAGTTTGCCCCAAACCCTCTCGAAGCATTTAACCCTAGGGCTCCAGTTGCCTAAATAGTGGGTTACTAACCATATATTATGTACCCCAGTAACCTACTATTTAGGTAACTGGAGCCCTAGGGTAAGCCTGAACCTGAAACCCCAAGCTTTGCCCGAATCTCTCCTTGTGCCTCTTCGTGGCAGTTGAGATCTGAAAAGAGACGCAGACCAGACACCTCTTCGTCTAGGCTTAGGGCTTAGGGTTTAGGGGTTTAGGGGTTTAGGGTTTAGGGGGCACATAGGTGCTAGAGATTGGGGGCTTAGGGTTTTTTGGGTTCGTGGGGTATCGGGGTTGGAGGAGTTTCCGGGTCATTTGTGGAAAACTGGGCTTTGCTTTGCTGGCCGCTTTAGCCTTTTCAGAACCCACAAATATTGAGTATGCCTTAGGGTTTAGGGCGCAGTGTTTAGGGTTTAGGGGTATTCAGCAGAACCTCGCCAATGAAATGACTACTTGCAGAGCGGAGCACAACCTTTCTCCGTGATTTCTTGCTGCTTTAGCCATTCCTTGAAGCATTCCACTTCCTTGGTGTGATTGGGCAAAGCATCCTGGCTCCTCAAACCCAAAACCCTAAACCCTTTTTGCCACTGGACTCAGGTCCCGCCAGACCTCCCTGAATCCTGCCGAACGGAGCGGCTGCTCCTCAACTTACGCAACTAAAGGGCACTGAACCTGTCTAAAACGCCTTCGGTGGGCCTCGGGCTGCCGGGCATCTCGTAGTCATAACAAGAAACTTTAAAGAATAGCAGTGGTAGCTACCTTACTTAAGTAAACACTTAGGGCCCTATAAGATCATACAATGTCTAATATTATGAAAACACCTCAGCACCTATATTACTGCCAAACCCAAAAGCCTAAGGTCGGGCTATTGGACCCACAATTCAACTGAGCGCCGTGCCTGCCAGCCGTTGCGGTTGGGCCTGCAACCATCGGTAGTGCTTCGGGTTTACGTAGGTTTGTATGACCACCTGCGCATCAACAAAAGCTCATTCTCACGCCGATAGGGCGGAATCCTAGGTACTGTTTGTGACTTAGCGTTTCATTCGATGTCTCTTGCCTTCTAACATTTCCCCAGGGATAAACGAACCTCACCTACAGCTAAGACACCTCCTGTAACATCTAATAGGTCCTCGGATGCGAGAATGTATAGAACCTGGGCACATGCCCATTTTGCCTCACTGTAACCCTAAACCCTGTGAGGATTCTGCCCTTTGGCCAGCAGCCGCCAAGCGATGCGCCCAGCGAAGGAGACGCCGTTTGGGGCGATCTGCCTGTAGGGTTGAGGGTGCAAGGTTAAAGGTTTCGGTGAGGTTCTTGGTCTGTTGCTTAAGGATTTGTGGTTTCGGGTGCTCACACTCCGACAAGCCAGGCGAGCGAATGAGGTGAAACATTCTGACTGGCTCGTAGTAGGGATGGAGGAATGGGTTTTTGGGACTACTTTAGGGGACCTTAAGGGACTATCATAGGGATCCATTCCCCCATTCCCTACTAAGAACCAGGGCGCATTTTCCACGATAGAGTGCGAAGTTTCAGGCTCAGGCCTGGTATTGCTGATCGACTTCGGTTGATGACAATCAGTACCCTGTTATAGAACATATAACATATACCATATCCTGTATGTTATATATTATGCAGTATGTCGTATATACGCATATGTATATATATATATATGTGTGTGTGTATGTATGTATACACACACACAAAGCAGAGTAGGAACGGGAACATGGAGAGGGGGACTGGTGATACTGCCGATGCTGATCATTCTGATGCAGACACAACAGGGGGACTTCAGAGAATAGACCCCAATACAGAACCCGAAAAACTGGCATTCTTACTACACGGGCCCTTAGTTGCATGAGGTACCCCCCTAAACCCCAAACCCTAAACCCGAAACCCCAAACCCTAAACTCGAAACCCCAAACCCTAAACCCCAAACTCCAAACCCTAAACCCTAAACCCCAAACCCTAAACCCCAAACCCTAAACCCTAAACCCCAAACCCTAAACCCCATGTTGCTACTATTTTTTCGGAGAAAACCCCTCACCGAATCCTGGGATCCAGGAGCTCTGGGGCAGCCACACCGGGTACGGCGCGGAGTAGGCCCCACCTGGCCAAAAAACACCCGGACCCTTCGCGCTGGGACTTGAGGTTTAGGGTTGAGGGTTTATAGGGCTTGAGGTTTTGGGTTGAGGGTTGAGGGTTTATAGGGCTTGAGGTTTAGGGTTGAGGGTTGAGGGTTAATTTATAGGGCTTGAGGTTTAAAGATTAGGGTTGAGGGTCTAAGTCTTTAGGGTTTAGGGTTGAGGAGTTTCTGTGACTCCCGAAGTCATCCAAGGAATGAAGATGAAGGAAGGCTTAGAGATACTTACATGTACATCGTCGCTGCCGTCTTCCCACGTGGCTTCCGTGTCCCTAGAGATTACGGCTATGAACCTCAAAACCCCTGCTGTGACATGCGACCCATGAGGGAACGGCTCAAGAAGCTGTATCATGAGCATGTAGACCTATGGTTCGGAGGAAGCTAGGATGAGACTGGATAGATTTGGTGACTTGTGCTGTGCAGTCGGAAAGTTGTTCAGGGTTGGCGCTGATAGGAGGGATCTTCCGAAGAATGTTCATGTTGCCCACACAGAACCCGAACCCCTGGACCTCGGAGGGAAACATAGAACAAGGTTGGGCTTTTCAAGTTTCAATGTTGGGGGATAGGGCTAGTTCATATACTGGGTGCTGCCCGGAAACACTAACAGCCCATAATAAAGGTACTTTTAAGGGCCACATATACCGGTATTATGAATACGGTTCAACTGTAGGTGAGTGGGGGCACTTGTTGGGCCTCCTCCAGCCTTGTCTGCTCCTCTTCCAAGCTGAAACCTAGCAAAATACAGTAAGAAGGGTCCAGCCAATGTCTCAGACCCTCCCCTCACACAAGAGTCACCTCTTCCACACTTATCAAGCCCTAAACCCTTTTAATTGTGTGGGTCTGGATTTCAGCCTGTAAGGCATGCAAGCAGCCGTAGGAGCATTCATGTTGGCTTTCCTCAAGTTTTTGGGGGCCTCCCTCCTAGCTAGGACAAGCTCGTATTGCTGGGTTCAGTCGAGAGAAAATAAAGTGGAAAGTGACTAAAGAAAACAGATAAGGTTTAGGGATTAGGTGTCAAGGCTTCGCATAGCAATAATCCCCAGGGAGCGGTATAAACACGCTTGCAAGGCTCCTCAAAACGCTGGAGCAGCTCCTACAAGAACACAAGAAAACCCCATTACAAATGTCTAGAATTCGTAAATGCCTCCAAAACTCCACAAAACCTTTCAAACGCTATACGAAAACCCACCTACACAGTCAGAAGCCCTAACGACCCCCGCGCGCCCTTTTCAGCTGGTCGCTGTCTGGCGCTGGCACGACAGGTCTAAGAGGGTTAGGCCTCAGGGTGTAGGTATTTCTGGGGTTCTATTGAATTGATTGAACGAGGGTTCGAAATTTCGGGATCTACAATGGTTTGACAAGGGTTCTGCTGGTTTAGGCTTCTTAGGTTGAGAGTGATTTGAGGTTTGTGCTGCTATTTACAAACCTGGTTAAATGGAATAACCAGAGTTCTACAACAGGTCTAATGGGGTGAGAGCTCGAAGGGCTTCTGTAGGGTTTAGCTCTCAGGAGCGCTTGCGGATTTAGAGCTACATTTTTGTGAGTGACCCTAAACCCTAAACCCCTAAACCGCTAAACCCAAAAACCCCAAACCCCAACCCCTAAACCCTAAATCCTAAAACCTCCTGGTATGGAACTCCAGGGTTTAGTGCCTAGGATGCATCCTTCCGATCATATTGGGTCCTGAGTTACTCTGACTCTCTGATGTTATACAGGGTCTGTTTAGGTTTGCAGGGTTTAGGGTTCAAGGGGTTTAAGGCTAGCGGATATAATTAACGAATTCAGCTTGTCTTTTTCCCTGCGCCAGCTAGTTGAAGACATCGCCATCCACCTGGTTCCGGCCTCTGCTGCACTTGGGAGGCACAACGAAAACCCAAGACTTTACGCCTCAAGCCCTGACTCTAAAGCACTACTCTAAAGCTTACCCTCTACCTATATCTATCGATCGATCGATCGATAGATATAGGTAGATAGATAGATACATAAAGGATTCGTATGGTGTATGCGGTTGCATAATTGTATATACAGAGCTTGTACGGATTGTACATTATAAATATAAGGCTTATAGGGATTGTATATTCTCAACTTAAAGGTGTTAGCGGTAAACGGGTCTTTTATAGAATTCATTACCGGGCCTTACTAAATCGCATGGCTACGCGCTCGCGACTCGGATAGCGTCTCGGGTAGACGCCTTAGGCTGGGGTTTACGGCCTGTGTAGCCTGCATTCAGGTTTCAAGAAGTCTTTTTACCGCATAGAACTTGCGCCTCACAAGCCTTGAGCCGACTTCAAGCACACCCGTCCACCCAAGACCTCCACGCCAATGCCCGAGCATCTCCTAAATTCCGGAACCCCACGCACCCCCAAACCAATTTAAGTGCCCTGAGACCCTAATCTTTTCGATTTGGGCCATGCATGTGCCGGGAACCGAGGCGCCGACTGTGCCGTAGACTCGTTCCACCCAAACCCTAAACACTCAGAACAGAGAAACATCCTATCAGCACCCAAGCGGCTTCGTAGGAAGAAGCGACCAAAAGGAGGTGAAGAGGCATCGCTGCTGTCCTTTTCGGGGCTCACCGGGTCTAGGGTGGGCCTTGTAGGGTTCTGGATACTTCTCAATAATTAGTGTGTATCCCCCAACTACTTATTATTGGCCCTAGTCTCACTAGGTAGTATGCCCCAAAACCAAACTCCAATTAGGGTTTAGGCCAGGGCTGAAGAGCTGCAGCAGGCTGTAGCGATGCCAAGACCCTAAACCCTGAACCCCCGCTGTCTTCATCGACGACGTCGCCGTGCCCACAGCTCGCCCAGATCGGGGACACACCGCGAACCTGAGCCATGCGAGACTTGTGAAAAGGGGCTCGAACCCCAAGGGTTTCCTGTAAGGGATCTATGAGGGATCTATGAGGGTTCGAACCCCACAGGGTTTAGGGTTTAGAACGTTAGGATTTAGGGAACCCAAATTCTGAAATCAAACTCAAAACCATTTACTCTTAGTTGCACCCAGAACCGCCAACGCAAAACCCTACGTACACCACAAGCCCACGCATTGATGCACACAGACCCAAGAACAAACGGCTGCTGTCTGGTTGAAGAACTTTGTTCACGTTGCCATCGTAGGGAAATGCGGTAAAAAGATGTGCAGCCCCTGCTTCGGCACTTAAACGAAGAAACTGCTAGTAAAATAAGTTTCTTGTGGATGGAACTTCTCACAGTAATTTAGACCTTCTACCCCGAAACCTGAAATATCCTAAAGTTTCGTTTGGTCCTGAAGCCCTGAACCCCCTGATCCGCAAAGCGCTTAGCGAGCAGCCAGGAATCCTAAACCCTCTGCAAGACCTAGTACTATGGGGAACCTCATGATTAGAGTAGCAGGCTCAACAGCGTCCTCGTGGATAATTTGATATGCTCTTACATAGGGACCGTAAAGGAATCTTTTCATAATGATTCCGTCCCCTATATTCGGGTCAGGGTTACTATGGCAACCTTTCAAACATAAGAATAGAACCCAAGGAGTTTTCGCCGAAGGGCTGCGCGCTCTACCGGGCTGGCTTTCCCAGTGCTGGCAGCCATCCGAGCTTCTTTGAGATCGGAGATCCATGTGCCCACCTTAAGCTTTTTAGGGTTGTCTCAGCACTCGCTCTTGACCAGATTTTTTGGGACATATGGTTTCGGGGTTTAGTGCTTCGGGGGCATAGCTTTGTTTTTGAATTTCGTTTATCTGTGCGCATCTGTGCGTGTGTTCAGGGGATCAGGGTATAGCTCAGCCTTTGTTCCAGCCCGGCCGAGGCTGCAACAACAGTCATCGACTCAGGGCCCGGCAGTTTCAGAGAAAGCCTAGTACCCAGAGACTCCAGTATCCCTTAATTAAGGAATATACAATCTTATTAGGGTTCCCATTATAATTTAAGATATATTCCTTAATTAAAGGATATTGGGGTCTCTGGGTAATGTAGGGGCTTTAAGAATTGGAATAGGGTTCTGCGGGTTCCTTATTATAAATATAGTCTAATATACCCCCCAAACCCTATTCCAATTATTATTAAGACCCCTATATTAGCTGAGTTCCCTGGGCCCAGCCGACAGCAATCATCAATATTCCGACTCGAGTTTGCTGCAAGACAGCATCGCCTTGAAGGCCAAAGTAGCTATTTTCGTCCTTATGCTATTTGTATTCTGCGGCCCTCGAATCACATATACGATCGGAACCTTTAACGTAGAAGGAAATCTACTATACAAGTCACATGGGCTCTGTGGTCTATGAAGCGCGGATTGAGGCGCCCCGGAGCGCATCAGCGGTTTCGGCGGATCCGCAGCCGTCTGTGTCGGGATGTCAGTAGTCCACCATCCGACCATCCTTGCTGGGCGACGGGACTTTGAAATCTCAGACATTGGGGTTTGGGGTTCAATTAAAGATGTATATATGCTGTGGGCACTGAGGCATTGTGACTCTTGAGCTGAAGGCTTGGCTTTGAGAGTGCAAGGGTTTCCGTCTGGAGTTGACCCGGATGCGCCTTTCAGCAACTGCTTGAGGTGAGAGGGGAACTCTAGGCAAATCCCTAAATGCTACGTTCATCCTCAAGCCTAAACCCCGAACTAACCCTAAGCGTAACCATAAACCCTAGACCCTAACTTAGCTGCAAGGCCTGAATTAGCGGAAATTAGCGGTAGGCCCTAAACAGGCCTTGAGTAAAGGAGCTCTTCAAGGAATCCTTGTTCAAAGAAACCCCCTAGCATCTAAATGGAACCTTTCAAGAAACCCTAGACCCCTCAAAGGAATCCATACAGGAACCCCCCAACCGGCCCTAAACCCTAAACCCCTAAACCCCTAAACCCCTAAACCCTAAACCCTAAACCCTAAGCCCTAAACCCTAAACCCAAACCTCTTTAAAGGAACCACAACCACCCCCCCCAAAAAAAAAAAATACACAGAGCCAGGCATCAGGTTGAGCCTCCTCCCGGGAGCTCCCGAAGCTTCGAGCCAAGGCTTTCCAGGCATCGCGCCATGCAGGTAGCCGCCCTTGAAGAAGAGCGCTCCTTGGGGCTCTTTCTGAGGCTTTATATAGGGTTATAGCGCTCCTTGGGGCTCTTAGAAGGGTTTATATGGGGGTTTTTTGGGGTTCTAGAGTTCTTTCTTGTAGGGTTTAGGGTTCTAGAGTTCCTTCTTATAGGGTGTAGGGTTAGGGTTTAGGGTTGTATAGTGCTAAGGGGTCGCAAGGGCTGGCATAGGGCTCTTTTAGGTTCTACCAGGTTGTGCGGGGTTCAACCCAGTAAACCCAATCTGAAAGCTCCTGAAGCGCATGAAGTCGAAGGGTCTCCGAAATGGTGTCCGAGGTGGGGTTCAACCAGTAAGGAGAGCAGTACATGATACTGTGTTCAACAACTCCTGCCCCCGTCGGTGATAATTGTCGCTATGCTGCCTAGGGCAGCATACACACCATCAACCGCTATTCTAGCTACCCCTCTTGGCATAGACTGCAACTCAGCGAGAAGACGAGCCCCTCATAAATATGAAGCCTGCATGTCTTGGGGTTCATTCTGAGCCTATTTCAAGAAAGCTGACAGCTTCCATGCACGGAGCCCTAGCCCTAGTGCAGAGCGCAAAATACGGAAAAGTCTTGCTCTACAAAGTCTAAAGGGCCACTGAAATAAGGTACCCGTATCTATCTATAAACCGGTCTGTCTATCTGTATGTGTGTACTCATATGTATGTATCTATATATATATAATCTATATATATATATGCATGTATGTGTATAAACGTATAGCTACATAAAGTTACATAAATAAAAAGATGAATCAATAAACAAATAAATCTGTGTATATATGTATACATATGAATGTATGTGTATATATGCATTCTGAACCTCAAAAGCTCGATCACGCCAAATCTCGCCCCAGTCGAGGCCGAACCAGCGCCGCCTGGCCTTGAAAAGCGGCCTCGGCCTCTTGTGTCGGGTTAGCAAAATGCACACACACAGATAGATATATATATATATATGCATAGGAAGATATAGATATCGATGTCGATATAGATGTTAGAGAAAGCTGTAGAAGTAGATAGAGATCTAAAAGGGGTTTGAGAATTTGGAATTGGGGCTTCGGGCTTGGGAATCTAGATTTCGGGTTTGGGCTTTGGGGTCTAGAGTCTGGGACTTAGGGTTTGGGAAGGAGTTCCCACAGGTTGAACGCCGCGGCTTGAGTCGAGAGCCTGCAACGAGTAGGTGGTGGTAGTTGCAGTATGGTTTGGGATACCAGGGGAAGTTGCATTGAACTCTGCTGTGGATGCAGCCTTGGTTCATGGTTTCCTATAACTTTTAACTGGTCTTGAACCTTGATTGGGGTAGTAAAAGTGCTTAGAACCTTAAGCGAAGTTGCCCAACATGTGACCGTACTTGTCCGTACTGCCAATCTTTCGCAGACTTTGGGTAGTTATGATTATGCTGGCCTGTTCCTGACCGCCAAGCTACGACATCACCATACTCCTGGCTGGTGACCACCGTAGGGCCAAAGCGCGGAGAGTCATCGCACAGGTACCTTATGCTGGTCAAGATTTGCTGGGCACAAGAAGAAGGATCTTCGAGTCCCCTCAAACCTAAGCCCTAAACCCTAAACCCTCAAATCTCAACCCTAAACCCCAAAAGAACTCCGAACCCTGGGCACAACCCGGCACTCAAGAAGCCCCAAGGCCAAGATGCACCACGCTGCTTATGGCTGGATGCTCCACATGGCTGCCGCCGGAGTCTCGCAGAAGTTGCTCGTTGGTGTCGTAGTGGAGTGGATGTCCTGGAGAATTCCTTATGGTTAACTGAATATCGTCATATTCTGGAACTTGCAAAATCTGGCAAGTCCAACTGTACCCCCAAAGCCCCGATTGGCAAACAGCAACAGACTCAGCAACGCCATATCTTCAGAAACGTTGCTAACCGAACCTCGCATCAAACGCCGAAACTGCACTCTCAATGCTCTACAGTATAAGATCAAACACCCTCAACAACCCCTGATAAGTGCTCCAAGGTACCTAAATAGTAGGTTACCGGGTACATAATATATGGCTAGTACCCTACCATTTAGCATAAAAGCAAGCAACTGGAGCCCTGTAGGGAACACCACGCCGTAAGCAGCGCCCGCTTGAGGCACGGGGTCCGTGCCACTGCTCCGGCATGCGCTGGTGCACCCACCACTCAGCAACCTTCCTCGGGCCCAGGTCTGGGCTATAGGGGTATTTTTCCCTAGGGTTTAGGGCTAAAGGGTTATTTTTCCCTATAACCCTATAGGGGGTATAAGGGCTTAAGGTTTAAGGTTTAGGGCTTAAGGTGGCATGTTGGGCTTGGTTCAGGATGTTGAAGTTGGGTCCAGGGTGTTTTTACTGTAGGGTTCATTGTTGCTGAGGTTCGGAGGGTTTTCTACAGAAACTACTCTAGAAGCTACGGATACGTTCTTCTGGTGTCTATCGGGTTTTGCAACATCTTTTGCAAGGTCTTTGAACGGTGGTTTCCACCATGGCCTGATAGGGTTTTGGGAATTCTTCCGCTTGTCCTCCTGCCCTAAAGCCTAAACCCTAAACCCCCCACACGAAAGCCACGAAGTCCTTGCCCTTTTGATGGAAAAAACCTCAAGACGACGACAGGAAACCCTGGACGTTAAGCTCGGCAATCAGAATGGCGTTCGTTAGGTTCCTTACTATAGTGAATGGACAGGTAATATCCCGAACAAACAAGCTGTTCTGATTATCCAGGCCCCTCCTAAACCCTAAACCCTGAGCCCATGACATCCCGAACAAAAACGCTATTCTGAGTATCAAGACCCCTCCTACTTAGTAAACCCTAAACCCGAAACCCTGTGCTCATAGCTCTCCCGAACAACAGAAGCTGCTCTGATTACCAAGGCCCCTAAACCCTAGACCCTAAAACCCTAAACCCTAAACTCTAAACCCGAAAACCCTAAAACCCTAAACCCTAAACTCTAAAATCTTAAAACCCTAAAACCCTAAACCCTAAACTCTAAAATCTTAAAACCCTAAAACCCTAAACTCTAAAATCTTAAAACCC
>CAJNJA010063986.1:0-23179 GCA_905231915.1 Symbiodinium necroappetens
TGTCAGGACTCTGCAGCTTTGGTACCGAAGGCGCTCAAAAGAAGCGCTTGCATCGAGGGGACTAGTCTTAGCTCTGTACACCCGAGCCATATCATTCCTCCTGCATTCCAGCCTTCTGCCAGACGACGCTTGAACAACTGTTGTTACCGTGCGAGTGACTTGATCACTTGCAGGGTTTTAGGGCTTTCCGGTATTTCAGAGCTTTGGGGCATGGATGGACCCAGAGAACCCAATACCCCTTAATTGAGGAATATACCTTAAATCATAATACTAAGGCCCTTATAATTTAAGGCATATTCCTTAATTGAAGGGTATTGGGTTCTCTGAGGACTGGTAAGTGTCGAGCAGCCGGAGCCTGGGGCCAGTCTTGCTTCTCTGTAGTGTCGGCTCGACACCCGGTCATCTCAAGACCTACGGTTGATGATATAGATCCTGCATTACCCATAAAAGGAATATTCCACAATTCCCATAGTTTAGGGCCCTTAAGGTAGTGCAGGTATTCTATCATCAACAGTAGTAAGGTCCTTAACCTTTAAAATTTCAGACTCCTGCGAAGCCCTGCAACCCACAAGCCTAAAAACCCCAATCCCCCCAACGAAAACCAATCTCTACACTACACCCTAAACCCACAACCCTGATCCCCTAAACCCCCAAGCCCCCTAAGCCCTCATCCCCTAATTCCCTAAATTCTAAACCCACAACCCTAAACCCCTAAACCCACAAGCCCAATCCCCAAACTAGAGGTTGAAGTTCTAGGGTTCAGTGTAGGTCTCTAGGAGAAAGGCCGATGACTCCGATGATGACCACTCGTACAGCTCGGATTCCCCAGTGTCTACAGCTTCGTTTCTGAAGAGCAAATTGGAGGCGAAGCTCGGGGATGTCATGATAATACGGTTTAGGGTTTAGGGTTTAGGGATTACGAGCTCCAGCTTTGATGGCTCTATCTCCAGCGAGGAGCTGTGAGGAGGGCCGCGAGAAAAATCAGTGAGAGCAGGAATTGGGTTTGGGCCCGGGTTTACGTTAGGGATTAGGGGATCGTGTTATCACATATTTCTACGGCGGCCTAAGTACAAGATCCCAACCCGAAAACCCCATCCAAAACCCTCAAACCCTGAATCTATTTATAACCCTGTAGCAATGCCAGATTGCCACGCAGACCTCAACCGGGTATATTAGTATATTACCATACTATTATAGACCTACAGAGCCCGGGTTTAGGGTTTAGGGCTGTAGGGTTCAGAGGTGTTGGGGTTTAGGGGTTTGGGGCTTCAGGGTTTACGCGGTAGGAGTTTAGGGTTTAGGGGATTAGGGTTTAGGGGGTTAGGGTTTAGGGTTCAAGGGTTTCGGGCCGTGTTTCGGGTTTGGGGGGTGCAGCGTTTCGGGTTTAGGGTTGAGGGTTTAGGGAAGCGCCAAACCCCACAAGTCTAAACTAGGCCCAAAACACTAAAAGCTTGAAGCGCCAGTCCTGGAAACGTCCTATGGTTCAGGGTTAAGAGTTTGGGGTTTAGGTTTAGGGTTTAGGTTTAAGGGTTTCTAGGCCCTAAACCCCCCCAAAGCCCTAGACCCTAAAAACCCGACAGCCTGAGTGCATAAACTTTAAATGCCTGAAAGTACAACCCCTAGATTCCCGAACCTACATTGGCAGCCTAAAGCACCACAATTCCTACGAGCCGAAGACCCCGCCACCTTAAGACCCTGTAAGTCGCAAAATTCGCAATCCTAAACCCCTAAGCTCCATAGAGCCCTAGCTCCAAAACCGAACCCCCTGAACCCAATACAGCTAGGTTCCAACGGCATCGCTCCGTGTTCGGCCTCATGGATCCCGGCTGCCTGGCTCTGGCTTGAGATTTACGTATTTTGGGTTTAGGGTTTAGGGTTTTTGTATTCGAGTCGGTTTCCATGATGCCTCGAGAATAAGTGAGTTCTATATCAGGGTTCTATGTAAGGGTGCTTGAAAGGGGTTCTATAAGTGACTTCGATAAAGAACCTACAGTGGGAAAAGGATGCCACTTTTCTGCTGAAAGGCTCCAACCAAGAAATAGAGTTAAATAGAGTTTAGGGTTTAGGCCTTTAGGGTTTTTAGGGTTTGGGGGTTTGATTTGGGGTTTAGGGTGAAATGGGTGTAGTTAGGGTATGAGGGTCCATGGTTTAGGGTCTTTGAGCCGCGAACCCCAAGCCCCAAACCCGAAACCCTGAACCTTAAGCCTTAAGCCCTATAAACCGAAGTATCAAGCTGTTTAGGATTCTCTTCTAAGTTCACCGAAAGTGCAAACTGAGTGCGGAATCCTTGGGCTTAGAGGGACTACGGCTCTGGGCTTTGATTGTTGGTTTAGCCTAAACTCTCCTATAAACCCTAAACCCTAAACCCTAAGGGCATGCTACTTTGGGTATACAGGGGAAGGGTTGAGTCAGAGAATCCCTGGGACCAAACCCCAAGAAAGCTCTCCAGTTTCGAACCTCCAACTAAAGGCCTAAAGCCCAGTGCTCTAATGCAGGGTTTGCAAAAGCTATCCCTTTATGTATAGTCCGTCCAAACATGTCAGCATGATATCTTCTAATCCTTGTGGCCCCTTTATTACGCTGGAGAAGGAGCGCTGAGTCAGCCGATCACCCTAAACCCTTAAACCCCTAAACCCGACCACCCGCCGATCAGCTGATCGGCTGATCTTTTGATGCGCAGTTTGGAAACCCACTTTGCGAGCACCATGCACATGTAGGAGATTCGGCGCTCCCCTCCCCTCCGGTGCTAGCATATCGCGTTTCAACCCTAAACCCTAAACCTTAAGCCCTAAACCCTAAGCCCTAAACCCTAAACCCTTTCAAAGTTTCAAGCTCTCCATCGAATTCGACCCGAAGGCTCCTCGCCTTTGCCCCTGGCGCTTGGCGCGCTGAAACCTTGCCTCGATACGAGTCCTTCCTCCAGCCGATGGCGCAAACTCGGGTGGCGGTCCCAAAATGGTCTTCACCTTACCAACGCTGAAAACCATGAGTTGAAATCGGGGAAATGGTTCACCGAGGATAGTGGACAGGAAGTGCCAGGGCTCAGCCTCTCCGCCTCCCTTAGTTAGCATGTGTTCCTGGTATGGTTTACCTGGAACCGGACGGACTTAACCGAGGAAAGTTATGGAAATCATAATCAATAATCAGGAACCCTTAAAAGCTAGGTGCTTTAGGGTCAAGTGCCTAGCGTTTTAAACAGCTTGGGGTTGAGGGATTAAGGATTTAGCGTTTAGGGCTCGGGGATGTTCGGGGATTCGTGTTTACATGGGGTTTATGGTTTAGGGCCGCTTGGGATGGAGGATGAAGTGTCCGTGGCTGGAGGATGTTGCGTTTTGGAAGTTCAGGAACTAACGAGTTCGAGCACGTCACAATGAGGGAGTTGCTCTGAATCAGATCCAACTTCATTAAAAAGTCTATCGTCATGAAGGGCGCCAGCAGGGAGCACAGTAAAGAGCGATCAGCATCAGAAGCCCTAAAGGGACTCTCAAAGAGACCCTCAAAGGGACCCTCAAAGGGACCCTTGAAAGGACCCCTAAAGGCACTCCATGCAGCCAAGGTTGGTTCAGCCGTGAGTTTTGGATTAACGTCCTCTCGGAAGATGCGTGGGTGGCTTAGCGGTGTTTTCCAATTCAGGTGTTATGAGCCCTAAGCCCCTTAACCCATCTCCCCGAAACCCCAAACTCCAAACATCAAACCCTAAACCCTAATCCCCAAACCCCTAACACTCCCCAACCCCAAATGCTAAACCCCAAACCCTGAACCCTATAAGCCCTAAACCCTAAATCTCTACACCCAAACCCTAACATTCTCAGGGCTGCACTTTCAACTCCATATTTCAGCTCTCGTCCAAACCGGTAATCCCTAGTAAAGCTTTAAGGATCTTTAAGTGTTGCTGCAAGGAGTATCATAGGCAGGGTTTACAGCTTGGAGGAATAGTCTTGGTGGTTTGTTCAGGCGCACATTGTGTGTAAATGTGTATCTGATGGGCATATTCCACCGAACTCCGAACGCTGAAACTCTACATACTCTTCATTCATTTGGACCTCTGACTCTTTGCTAGACCCGTCGACCACGGGTGCTTCCTCTAAGGTCCCTGATATTGGTGAGATCCTGAAGATAATCCTCCTGAATGACGGGGGCTTCTCACTCGAAGTTACAGTACACCCCGGACCCTGCGTGCTAAACCTGACATGCATGCAGCACAGAGACCTCCCGAAACCCAATATACACCCTAAACCCTACCTATCTGGTTTAGGGTTTAGGGTGTTATAAAAACCTTGTGAGTCCTTCACGGGTGAGCAGCGAAGTTAGACGGCTTATGCAGTCGATGCGCCTCCCATTGCAGCACGCGGTCACCCTTATTTTAGCAGCAAGAACCTGATCTGACCTGGTAAGCTTCATGCTTGGAAATGTACAGCTGGTTCATCTCAGTTCTTCCGCTCTTTGAGCACTTGAAACAGGCGAAGCAGTCACACCTCTGACAAAATGCCGTGTGCAGCTTTCAGTACACTATACAGCGGATCGAGATTTCATCACTCCTCCTTGGCACTATCTGTCAAGACTGTGCCACCTCTTCCTTGCGATCCGGTGTTTATGGAAACTCAATAGATCCTTCGGCCACCGTTTTCTGCACAACACCGACATAATGTCATCCTTGTTGTCCTCGAAGCATTGCGCAGTCCCCAGCAAGTGTCGAACAAGTGGATCTTATCCCCACCCTGGGTGACGGTGAATGCCCCTTCATACATCCGGATCTCGGGAGGGGAAGGAGCATGAACTCTTTCAAAGGCCGGTTTATCGGTCTGTGTCTCTTGATCCCTCATATTCTTCGCTATCATCTTCGGCTGCTTGTTATAGGACGACGACGAGGAGGAAGATCCTGTAGGTACCTCGGGGGTAGCTGTTGGCATTGGCGAAGCGGAGGAGGGCATAGTCTGCTCGAACTTCTCCTTAAGCTCGTACATTCTTTTCATTTCCTCACTCCCCAAATCAACCGGACTTCTGGAAAGTAGTCCTTGGAGCTCCTTGAGTTCAGGCTTACTCAACTTTGAGGCTTTAGCGGCTTTCACTTTCAGAGCTTTCAGCCTTGCCGTACGCATTCTCGAGCATTTCTTTGTCCCTTCCCACAATCCTATCACCGCAACAGACAGCACAATGATCGCCACGTAGAGGTCCCACGGAATCTCTGTGGCTATATCCTCCTTCATTGCCTTGACGCCACATAGCTGACACAACATTACCAGCTTCATCAAGAAAGTCGGTTCCACCTTTGCAGCTCGAAGGGAAGCCGTTGATGTAGATGTCGTTTGATCCACCATATTCCATAGAGCAACCAACTCCTTCAGTCTTGCCCTTGTAAACGGCTTTGTCCCAAGATCCGCCTCTTGCTCTGTCCCAGGAACATGCTGAACACGTAGTTCGCCATTTTTTATTCTCTCCTTCATCCAGCTTGAGCGAAGCTTTAAGTGCCTCGTTCTCCAGCTTCCGCTTGACGCCGTAAGAAGCGTCACCGCCGCCTGGTTGTCGACGTAGAGGTTGATTCGCAGGTCCCGTCCAGTGAGCTCCTGTAGGACTCCAAGTGTAGACATGGCCAATAAGGTCCCCTCGATCCCTTCAATAAGCTCGCTTTCTGCTGTGGAAAGGGTAACCAACGGTTGGCGTGAGGAGCGCCATGTCAAAGGGCTCCGACCCAAGAACACAGCTGATGCTCTATGGCTCCTTCCCCCGCTCGGGGGCGAAGGAAGAGTCCGTAAATACATTGAGCTCCTCCGGTTCACATTCGTCTTGACCTAGTCGGACACGGTAACCAATCGTCTCATTCAAACAGTCCAACAGCCTTTGTCCTATTTTGTTAACCAACTCCGGGCTTCTTGTAATTCTTGATGACATCAATGAAACAATATATTGGATGTCCGGTCTCGTGCGACTCATAAGCCACATCAACTCTCCGACCCGTTTCTGGGCCTGTTTGACCTCCGCCTCCAAGCCCTGCACATCGCACGCCTCCGCATTCAAGAGCGCCTGCTCCTCTTCATACGAAAGAATAAGCAGCTCCTTCTGTCCTTGACTTGTAGAACGCGCCCCATTGTGCTTGTAGGATCGGAGAAGTTCACGAACAAACCCTTCTTGTCCAAGCTCAATGCCCACCGAAGTTTGATGAAGCTCCATTCCCAGGAACCTTATAGAGTGGTCGTAGTCGAGGATGTCAAGGGCGTCCACCTCCCATTTATCCGCCGCCCATTGGTAAAAGGCACGGAGGTTTTTCTCCCCCGTCTGGATGAGAAGGTCGTCGATATACACTAAGACGTAGCCGTAGGTTTGGGTGTCCTTGCCGTCTTCTCGCACAACACGCCAGATCTGATCGTCGGTCACCAGTTGTTCCAACTTCATCGTCACCTCTTCTCCGTCAACATCACCTGTCCATCTGGCTAACCTCAGCTCACCATCTCTGAACTGAGACCATAGGGCTGGTGACTCCCTCAGTCCATAGATCGCTTGCTCGACGAACCACACCTGGCCTCCTTCAGCCAGGCCGAGCTCGTAGGCTATTGCGGGTGGTTCCATAGCCACTGGTTGCCCTAGCCACTTGGCCAAAACAAAGGCTTGTCGTACATCTGTGGTTCCCACTTTCCATGGCTTTTTCGCATTGAAAGCCAGCATTGTCCTCAACGAGGTAGCGTCCACTCCCGTGGCGAATAAATCCGTGGCCCCGTCTTCAGGCACATGGTTGCCGCATGCCACGAAACGTGTTTTTCGGCGATATCCGCCCTTGTCGGGCTTCACCGTGTACACACCTTTACACGGAACTATTCGACAGTTGGGCGGCAACTCCGCCCTGGAACGCACCGCGAAAGCTTTCTTCACTTCCGTCAAGTTGTGGTATTCCTTGAAGGCCGATTGTTTCCTCCTTGATAGATGCTTTCGGACTTCGCCCAAACTGACATTGTGGGTAACTTCCAGCGCATTCCCTGTCCGGTCAAGTTCCTCCAGGATGGCCTCCACATCGGCAGTATACTGAACCTCAGCTTTCTTGAGCACCGTCTTAAGCACTCGAGGTTGCCCTTCTGGTGGGGTATCCACTCCATTTTGCTCCCCGACTCTTTCGGGGTCGAAGAAGTCCTCGTCCTCCATTTCCACGAAGGTCAAGTCCTGGACATCATCAACCTTTAGCATCTTCACTGTGACCTTGTCCATTCGCTCGGGCTCCGAGCGTTCCTCTTCCTCCTCCTCATTGTCAACTTCCCCATCATCACCCTGAGGAACATCCGGCTGTAGGCTAAAACCCATCTCGTTCAACTCCTTGATGTCTTTCTCAGTGAGCTTCGTACTCCTTGGTGTGTAGAGAAGAAGAACTAATCGTTCTCCTTTCCATGGCTGCACTTCATGCCATCGTCGAGGGGAAAAAGATATGGGCTGGCCCTTCTTCAGATCCACGAGGTGTCCCTGTAGCTCTCGCCCACTCGGCAGTGTTCTTGGCACCTTCACATCGTCCTCCACATCATCCTTTTGAACCCATATTGAGCCACCTTCCTCCAACTTCAAAGGGATGACATAGTTCATCGAGTTCCTTGAATTGTGGACATCACGATGTAGGCCAAGTTGTTGGTTCTTTACCATACCCACAGCCGTAAAACCAATATCACCACACAGACTTCTAGCCACTGAGGTCAAATATCTGGTAGTCCAAGGAAAATCCCTCATTGTTTCTCAGACCAGCCACCCCTCCATGGACAAAGGCTCCTGTGTACCACGAAGAAGCTGAAGACTTCTCTGTCACTCGACGATCAACATCCCCCAAGGCTTCCAGGAGATCATAGAGTTCCGCAACCTTAGCAACCTCATAGTCCTTCTCGTCCATAAGTTTTCTCGCCCGGAACTCGATCTCCTCCCTCAGCTCCTTCTTAGTTGGGGGCTGCTCTTCTCGTAGTAGTTCTTCTGGTAGGCCTTCAGCAGTAGCAGGGGGAAGCAAATCCTTGCATTCTTCTTCTGGATTTACCACATTGAACTTCACACTCTTCGCGACAGTCAGACCTCCATCATCTCGAACTATAATGTGGCCTCTTTTAACATCCATTGCTGGACCTGCATACCACCCTCTTTTCCACCTTAGGCCCACAGCATCATGTTTTTTCTCTGCTTTGCCCTGGTAGACCTTTGACCGGAACCAAACCTCGTTTCCAAACGTAGTCGCTGGCTTTGCCGTCCATGGGGAGGTGGGAAAAACGCTCGCCCACAACGAAGTTGAAGCGTGACTCATCGCCAACGGCCAATCTCGAGCCTCCAAGTTGGACCCTTTTAACAACGCCCGCATTCTGGCTTTAGCCCACTTCACTCCCAGTTCTGCTGTCGAATTCCCCGATGGGTCGCCTCCGGCTGTTTTAGTGTGCCGCAACTTTGAATCCACCACCCATTCCTTGTACGCCTTGGCCTTGAACTCCCTCGCACGATCTGTGTGAAGAACATCCACGTGTAGCCCACTTTGTCGTAGCTGAAGAAGTAGTTCTTTTGACGCTTGTAGTACATGACTTGTTGTCCTGCGGCGCAAGGGGCGTGTGATGTAGATCGTGGCGGGCTCGTCACCCTTCTTGAGGCTTTCCACCGCTTCGTCTAAGGTCTCCGGTCCACAAGGATCTTCATCCCCTTCTTCTCCTTCTGAGGAGGGTACGTCCTTGTAGTCTTCGGGCTCCATCTCCAAAGGATCGTTTTCATCCTCTGGCATGTCATCCGGTACGTAGAGCTCCTTCTCGAAGTCGGGGAGGGCCGCAGCATTCATATAGCTTTTCGGGCATCTATAGGCCGCGACCGTAACGTACTTGTAATCATCGAACTCCGTGTCCCGGCCCTTCTGTTTGAACGGTCCAGCCAGGTCCACAGCTAGAGAGAACATTCCCGGCATCTTCCGTCTCCGGTGCTGGTATCCACAGGCCTGGGCATTTATGCACACCGAGCAGTCTGCCCTATAGGGCTGATGGTCGTTCATAAGGTGCTGCTTCCACTCGGCTTGTTGTTCCTTGGTGAGCTTGCTCACCCTCAACCCATTGCGGATCAACTCCTCCTCCTCAACGTAGGACCCGTCCAGACCTTCTGAAACAGCTTGCCTCACCAGTTCCCGAAACTCTATCGACCATGCGTTGAGTTCGCCTTGGGTCAACAAGGAAGCTGGGATATATTCCTCTTGAAGTCCTCTCTCGCCTTCCAGGTTGTAGAGGAGAGGGTAGTTTGTTGCCACCGTTGTAGGTCTGCGCGCTTTATGTCCATATACCCCCATGTCAAAGGAAACCTTCCTCATTCCTCCAATTGACTTGAAAGCCTTCCACAACTCCAAGTTCCAGAAAGAAGCATCCCCGGGTTCCTCAGGAGCCACCACGCTTTCTTCGGCATTCATTTCCATGAGAAAACCCACGGGGCCACGGGAGCCAACTGAGGACAGCATCCATATCAACATCTGCTTTGCAACATAGGCCGTTTCCCGATGAACTCGCTGTTGTTGTAGAGGAGGTAAGTCACGATTGCCATAGGGGTCCGTCGAGGTTCGGTTCTTGTAGTAGTTCACGTTCCTAGCCTCGTTGCCTTGGGTAGTCCAGGTGGTCCTCGGGGGAGTTCCGACGATGTCCGAAATCCTTCCTGTAGCCGCCGCCCACAAAAGAAGCTGGTAGCTAGCCCCACACCTGTTGAGGTCCCACAACTTGGGGTCTGCCATGTTCACCTCCAGCAGCACCTTTCCTTCCTTTGGCACATGTCGTAGGGGGTTGCGGTTGTTGGCATTCTCTTCGAGGAACAAAGAAACCACCCATTTTCGCGAAGCCATCATAGCCTTCCTTGCTCTCCTTGTCAGGGGAAGCGCCTTGAGGTACGCCTCGCCCTTGTTGACATCAAAGCTTTCCAACATCAAGGAGTGGACCTTCGTGGGGAGCACCTTGGTGAAAGGACAGCGTAGAAGAACCTTCAATAGTTCCCCTTTGCTTCCTGTAGTGGCGTAGGACTTCAGGATCTCGTACCATTCCCGTTTCTCTTCCATCCTAACCACCTCCAGTCTCGCCTTGAGGGCCTCCACGTTGCTGTTCAAGGCGTTCACCTGCTTCATTTCAAGCTCCCTTATCATTGCCAAAGCATCACAAGCAGCAACTTCCGGGCAGTGGTTGTTCACGCGCACACGGACCGAGCCCTTTTCAGGGTGAGTGAGCTTCAGCTTGGTCGGGGACCAATGCAGCGTGTAGCCAAGGCCTTCGATGAGGGCTCCTAGAGGTACAATAGGCTGCACTTTGCCCTCCTCCTCCTGAACCAATATCGTGCCTCTGTCATTCTGCCGAAGGATCTTCTCGTCCTCACCCGCCAGCGTTACCTTGACTGGGGTCGCGTCCGTATACTCTGTCCATGTCGCCGTTCTCATAGCATGGCTTGCGCCCGTATCCAGCAGGCCGGTGGCTCCTTCCCCATTGCCATCCAGCCGTGGGGCTCCACCACAAAGTACGTTCTCCGAGGCCGCAACCACCTCCCTGACTTTTACCTCCATCTTTTTCAGGGTAGTAGCCGTCATCGACTTCAACACTCTCCCAACATCCGCCAAGATTTTCAGGGTAGTAGCCGTCATCGACTTCAACACTCTCCCAACATCCGCCAAGACGTCCCGCAGGTCATTGTTAGAAATCGAAGGCTCTGCATTCGCTCGCCCCGCGATCTCGTTCACCTCCGGAACTTCATCAATCCTGACGGCCTTCGTGGTTGTAGTAGATGACGAGGAGGAGGCCTGAACCGGTTTCTCCGATCCACTTTTCGGTGTTCCTCCCGAAGAGCCCGGTGGAGTACCCTTTCTAGAGGGGCACTCTTTCTGCATATGTCCCTTTCCACCACATAGCAAACATCTGTCTTTCTTGTCCAGGCCCTCCCAGCTATGCATGAATGGACACTTTGAGCCCCTTGCACATCCACGCGCGACTCTTCCGAAAAAATTTGCACGGCACCTCAGACTTTGGCTTGTCATACTTCTGCTCTGCACCTGAGGTGGTACTTCCCGGCGACGATCCCCCAGCCTTCGGTGGTCCAGCGCCCGGGGGCCCTCCTTTAGACTCTCCCTTGAGCGGCCTCAGGCGTGGCTCCTGCTTTGTTGTTGGTATCGAAGTCGTAGTAGAGGAGGTAGTAGATCCCACTGCAAGTGCCTCCATTTCTCCCATCAGGTGGCGGTAGTAGCCCTCGACGCTCTCATAGCTGGGATTGGTGTCAACCTTGAGGTTTGATCGTAGAAGAGAAGTTCGAAACATCACCTCTTGGTTTCTTTCCAATACTTGCTTTACCAAGCCATTAAGGCCCCTTGTCAACAAGCTGGGGTCCGGTGTCTGCAGGCGGAGTTCACGGCAACGGCGAAGCCAGCGGTTCCAGTTCCGCAGTCCTTGGACGGCTTTTTGTGGATCTTGTTCTGGGGGTGGTGCTTGTAAGTTGCTCAGTATCTTTACTTTTTCATCCTCCCCTCCGGGTTGATATAGCTGCAAGAGTCTGTACAGCAACTTAGTCGTCGAGGTAGCTTGCCTCCGCGCGACGACTTCTGATTTCACTCCATCTGGTAGCGCCATGACAATCATTGATGCCGCACGGCTGTTCACTCTTGACCATTGCCCAGACTCCAGATCGCCTATATCAGGGGCAATAGTGAGTCGCTCCACCGGCGAAGCCAAGGTCCAAAGCCCATACGTCTTGTAGGCTTCCTGGACCACTCGTCGCCACCAAGACGCCGACCCGTCTGACAAGTCACTCATCGGTGCATCGATGAGTTCCATCCAATCCATGATATCGACACAAGCCGTGTCAGCAGCGACGTCCTTCAAGAGTGGCAACATGCTGGTGCCTGGCTTGATGTTCTCGGAAGGCGACCGATCTCCATCCTTGGCTTTGTCGTACTGCTTCAACATAGCGACCTGGAGTTGGGTTATGCCATCAGCCAGCAACGCCATCTTGTCCTGTGGATCACCCTCGTTCAGCCACTGCTGTCCTGTGCGCGATTCGCGACCATGACCTTCAGGTAACACGCCTTGATTCCCTCCTGGTACGTTCTGACTCTGAGGTAGAGGACCATGATTCCCTCCTGGTACGTTCTGACTATGAGGTAGAGGACCATGATTCCCTCCTGGTACGTTCTGACTCTGGGGAGGTGGCATTTGTCCCCAGAACACACCTGGCATTCCAAACTGTCTATAGGCATCTCCTTGCTTTGGTACGGCTCCCTCGAAACCACATCCACTTGCCACTGGTGCTGTTGGCGGCTTCGAGCTTATCGCTCCTCCACCCGGTTGCGCCTGTCCTTCAGACACCATTCCACCATTCTGTTCAAGCCCATTCTGACCTTGCTCAGCATTGCTTCTCGGCAGCATAAGCGAGGAAGATGTAGGACCTTGATTCCCTTCTGGTACGTTCTGACTCTGAGGGATACGAAGACCACCATGTAGCGAGATTGGTGCAGGTAGAGGACCATGATTCCCTTCTGGTACGTTCTGACTCTGAGGTACACCATGAACCCCCGGTAGAGGACCCGGATTCCCTTCTGGTACGTTCTGACTCTGAGGGATACGAAGGCTTCCATGTAGCGAGGCTTGTACAGGTAGAGGACCATGATTCCCTTCTGGTACGTTCTGAGGTACACCATGAACCCCCGGTAGAGGACCCTGATTCCCTTCTGGTACGTTTCGACTCTGAAGTAGGTCTCCACCACTTTGCCCTTGTCGCATACGCCTCTCCAAGTCCCTCTCTTCTCGCAACCTGACAATTTCTCGCTGGAGTCTCTCCATCTCCACTTGCTGACGACTCTGGTACTCCTCGAGCTGACGTCGAACCTCAGCTTGTAGCCTTGACGACCTCTCTGAGTCCCCTTCTGAGCCCTGTCCAGTTATCTGCGGTACCCCATATAGAAGAGGATGTTCTTGTTGAGCCCTTCTTAGCTGAGCAACCTGCGCAGGTCCAAACAGCGGGGCCTCACGAGGAGGCGAAGCCATTGCCCATGATCCCGGAATAGCTGGCACCTGAGTGGGCCGAGGAGGCATCTCCTCGGGCGGGGAAATATTCATCTGGTACGCTCCTGTTGTTGTTGTAGCATGTCCCGCATTTCCAGATTGACCAGGCACTGCTTGCATCCCTAGTCCATCCATCCAGTGAACACCTCTGGTAGCCGTCGTTCTCAGGAACTCAGAAAAACGTGTCATCCATCTGATCCCTTGTGACTCATTCCCAGGGGAGCTCTGCGAAGTGAAAAACTCTTGCACCCTGAAAGTTGAGCTCGATGGGGTACTCGGTGCTGGCATATCCCTGGTCTGTTCAGCTCGCGTTACCGTCGTCGTTAAAACGTTCGCGCCCACATCCGGATTCCCGTACGGCGGGTCGACCTGAGGCGGTGGTGTCGTCATTTGGCCGCTTGCCGGCAAAGGTCCAGGTCTATCTCCCAGCTGTATTGTGTCCATGAGGTTGGGATTTCCCAAGCTCCCTGATCCACCAGCACCAGAAGTGTCTGTACCCTGCCCTTCGGTAGCTATCCCATTCACCATTGTCGCCCCATCGCCCTGCGGTGGTCCCGGCTTTGGCACTGCAGCGGAGTCGCCGTTGTATAATTGGGCGGACATAACCTATAAAAACCTTGTGAGTCCTTCACGGGTGAGCAGCGAAGTTAGACGGCTTATGCAGTCGATGCGCCTCCCATTGCAGCACCCGGTCACCCTTATTTTTAGCAGCAAGAACCTGATCTGACCTGGTAAGCTTCATGCTTGGAAATGTACAGCTGGTTCATCTCAGTTCTTCCGCTCTTTGAGCACTTGAAACAGGCGAAGCAGTCACACCTCTGACAAAATGCCGTGTGCAGCTTCGAGTACACTATACAGCGGATCGAGATTTCATCAGGTTTATAGGGTTTGGTGACAGTGCAGGGCATATTCTGTGCTTCAGGCCCTTGAAGGGGGAGCCCTTAAATAGGAAGCCCTAAGAAGGGCCCTTAAAGGGGTGCAGCCCTGTAGGGTTCAGGACTTGTCACTGTTTTGTTCCTATGAATCATGGCCAACTTAGTGTTTAGGGCTTCTAGGGTTTAGGGTTACGGGTTTAGCGCAGTGTGGATAGAAGAGCGGATGTGTGTGTGTGTGATTTAGGGTTTAGGGCTCTGGGGCACCAGGCCCATGACTGTTACCGTGAGGTTTAAAGATGCCTTGATTATCCGGGTTTGGGGTTTAGGGTTTAAGGTTTAGGGTAATTGTCCTTTGGCTTTGACGCTTGGGCCCTCCGGAATTTGGAAGCCAACTCAGAAATAAGCGGATTGCACCCCTAAACCCTACAAGCCCTAAACCCTAAACCGTGGCTCTGAACCCAGAAGAAGAGGACGGAGGTTGCTCGGAGACGGCTCCGACATCGCGGCCACGCAGCTCGCGACCTGCGCGAAGAGACGTGGTGTGCTGGCAGCTCATCTCCGACTCGTTGACTGGCATAGAAGACTTCTTGAACAGCTTGGGGTTTAGGGTTCAGGGGGTTTAGGCTTCAGGGTTTAGGGTTTAGGGGTTTAGGCTTTAGGGTTTAGGGTATAGAAGACTTCTTGAACAGCTTGGGGTTTAGGGTTTAGGGGGTTTAGGCTTTAGGGTTTAGGGTTTAGGGGTTTAGGCTTTAGGGTTTAGGGTATAGAAGACTTCTTGAACAGCGTGTGGCCGCGGCATTTGGTGGGTTTACTATTTCAACATGTGGGTCTAGGGTGCTCATGTTAATTACTTGGTTTCGTGGTATCTACAGTAGAGCACCCCGGTTTGTGACTTCATCTTATTTCCTACTTTTTTTCGCGAATTTAGGCTGGGGTTGAAAGTCCTGTCCCTAAAAGTCCATGTATAAGTACAAATTATATACTACTTGGGTACATGGACGCTTTCTGGGTGTGTGCCGAGGTCCAACAGCACACCTCAGGTGCTGCATGTGACCGGGATTACCCCGCTTATCTCGGTGAACACGCGCACCGCACGGAGCTCACAGAAGATGCGTTAAGGGTTCGGGGTTTGAGTTTAGGGAGGTGGGGCAGGTAGGGCAGGTAAGTGCATAGCACAAGATACCCTAAACCCTAAACCCTTAACCCTAAACAGCCCTAAACCCTAAACCCTAAACCCTAAACCCTTAACCCTAAGCGGCCCTAAACCTTAAACCCTAAACCCTAATATACGAAACACCCGGTCCAGAGCCCCCTTTTGGCACCTGAACTTAGTTGTGCATCAGGTGCGATCGACTCGGTTTCTCCACCTCGCAGAAGAAGATACACCAAAGCACACACCAAAGATCTTAGAGTTTAGGGTTACGGTTTAGGGTTCTTGTAACTTATAATCGGGTTTAGGGCTTAGGGCTTAGGGTTCTTAAAACGTACTTCTAACCAAACACACCAAAGATCTTAGGGCTTACCCATATGCCCCTAAGAAGTTCATTTTTGTGGCTTATATTGGGAATCCTATAATAAGGTAACCCCAAAAAGGAACTACTTACGGGCCTGTGGGTAGGGTTTAGGGTTCTTATAACTTATAACCTCTCAATCGATTCGGGGTGGGCTTTGGTGTTTGCTTGCAGGGTGGATTTTCCCAAACCCTTAAAGCCGAAGTTAAAATTTTCTCAATCCTGAAAACCTGAAACTTCAAACCCCAAGCCGTAAGCCCTATACTCTATACACCCCAAAAGTCTAATACCTCAAATCCGAACTTTTCAGCTGTCGTTAGCCCTTGATTTATGAAGTCGGCGATGAAATGTCTTTTTGGGCGTGTCTTATTTCGGGATCCTCATAGCAAGGCCCCACCATCCTAGCTAAGATGTTATCCCTACAAGGAGGATGGCGTTCAATGGCATTTGTTGTTTATGTTTAGGTGTTTTTTTGGACCCTTATAGTATTAAGAACCTAAACCCTAAACCCGAAATCCTTAGCGTTAGAGGCACGCGGCCCCCAAAGGCCACATATGACGGAGAGGATCCTCGAATGGAGCCGGAAGGAGCAATTGCATCCAAAGCACCTAATAATCAGAGGGTTTAGGGGTTTAGGGTCAGATACGTGGTCTAGAAGAGTAAGGTAGTAATACTTCAGGACTCAGGTGTCCAGGATACGTAGTAAGAGTTTAGGTGAGTACTTGGGGAGTTTATGATGGTTAGGCATTTTTACCGGCCTTGTCTCATGACGGTTTAGAGTCTAGAATTCAGGGCTGTGCAATGCTCATGCCTCATGTTTGTCTGTCGATGATTTGTTGATGCATCACATTTTGCATGTCCGGTGCAGTCCCGACCTGCACATAATAGGTGTCCGTGGAGTCTCCCCCGAGTTGCTGACCACAGTCTTTCGTGCTCATGCACTGTATATGGACCCTCTTCGATAAAGAAGCCATATAACCCTAAAACCCTAAACCCCTAAACCCTAAACCCCTTAACCGTAAACCTTAAACCCTAAACCCCAAACCCCTAACCCCTAAGCCATAGAAGCCAAAAATCCGCTGAACTTCACTCTTTTCAGGCCTGGTCTCAAGCGCTGGAGGCTGCGATGGCTCTGAAAAAGGCCGCCAAAGCTTTGTTTTAGTGTTTTGGGGGTTATATAGGGATTGTTGTTCAGCGGTTTAGGGGGTCAGCACATGGGGTTTTCGAGTTTTTTTTAGGGTTTCGGGTGTAGGATGTAGGGGTTAGAGAGTTGAGGCTTCTGAAGCAGGCGGGGTTTCGGGGTTCCGGTGTTTTCAACAACGGAAAATCTGTCCTTCATCCAGCTCTATACCTCTAGAAGCCTAATCACTTCCTCAACGGCTTTCCTTCTTGCCTTGCAATGGTTATAGGAGCGTAGGGTTTAGGGTTTAGGGGTTTTGAGTTTACGGTGTAGACATACCCTAAACCCTAAACCCAGAAGGCAAGAGCTCTTCTCGGCAACGGTAAGCACTACGATGCTCCCCCACATGGCCGGCAGGAGACGTCAGCAGTCGGTCGAAGGCTGGTGGTGACAATGGCGCCAGCCTTATCGGAGGTTAGGGTTTACGGTTTAACCCTAAACCCTAAACCCCTAAAGCCCTAAAGCCCAAAAATAAATGCCCCAATCCATCAAACTGTAAAGCTCGGAAGTAAGGCTAGGACTGAGAGGTGATACAGCTGAAATCACTGTTGGTCGTAACTGCACACTGGAATGACCCTGCTTGCCCGACAAGGCTTCCAGTACCGGGCATTCTTGATGGGAAGCCACAAGTTTAAGCCACAAGCCCAAATCTACGACTTCAGAGGCACCTGAAACCCTAAGCCCTAACAGCCCTAACGAAAGCTCTCAACGGCCTGCCTACCCAACTTGGCTTCTGCGGAACCCCTAATCCCTGAAACCCTTAGCTGGTTCATAGGTGTTTAGGGTCTTAGGGTTTAGAAGTAACCTAAAGCCCTTCAACTTAAACGCTATAGACCCTAAACTTGCCTGAAACCCCTTACCTAAACCCTGGCAAAGCAGGAAAAATGGCCCAACACCTACAAAAGGCTATTATTCTACGTACTTTTGGGTCCAGGTAAATACTGGTAGCTGGTAGCGATGCTCGAAGCTGGCGTCGGACTTAGGGTCGCGGTTGTCACATTTTGGGGTTTCGGGCTTCCGATCTTTTAGGTTTAGGGTTTAGGGTTTCGGCTTTAGGGTTTATAGGGTTTCCGGTTTGGGTTTAGGGTTCAGGGGTTTAGCTTTAGGGTCGGGGGTTTCCGGTTTACGGGGTCCTGAATGCCAAAAGCATCTGAGCTGCAGATGTTTGCTGATTGTTGTATGATGTATGTCTTAGGTATAAGTATTTATAACCATAGTTACCTAGTTTCCGTAATTATATAAGCCTACTTACTTGCCTCCTTCGTTCAATATCAGTATGCGGCTGGTCCAGTGCTTAAAACCTACCTTTCTGGGGTTCTTTGTTATGAGTTCCTTACATACGTCCTTAACAAAGGTAGCCCTAAACCCTAAACCGTCCGAGCAGCATTGCATGGCGGCATGCGTTGTTTCCGCGAGCTCGGTCGCGAGCAGAGGCAAGAAGCTCCGCACTGCTCAATCGAAGCGATGTTCGGGTTTAGGGGCTTAGGGTTTAGGGGTTTAGGGTTAGGGGTTTAGGGCTTAGGGGTTCAGGGGTGTAGGGTTTAGGGGTTTAGGGTATTTAGGGGTTTTGGGGTTTAGGGGTCCAGGGGTTTATTAGGGGTTTAGGGTTAAGGGTTTAGGGGTGTATAAGGGTTTAGGGTTTAGGGTGCGATCAACGTGTCAAAGAATGAAAATTGAAGAAGGTCTGCCAGAAATGGTACGATGGGCTGCGCATCCCATTTGCTGGAGACAGTGCAGGGGGCACCGGAGATAGGCTGGGTTTGGGATGCAGGGTTGAGGGTTGAGGGCTTCGAAGTGGAGGGCTTCCGGTTTGGGCTTAGGGTTTAGGGTTCCAGCTCTTCTAACCCAGATTTTCAATGCCAAACAATGAGACACCTACATGAATGTCCCACCCTAACTGAGTGGAAAGCCTTAAACCGTTCATCCCATAATCCTGAGTTATAAGGAACATTGTGCACTCTGTCAGCTTGTCCCTAAGCCTGGGAGACCATATGGTTGATGATATAAATCCTTCAGTACTACCGATAGGGAGTATACCATAATTACCATAGTTTAGGGTCCTTTAGGTAATGCAGGATATTACCCATGATAGGGGACATACCATAAGTACCATAGTTTAGGGCCCTTAAGGTATTGCAGGATTTATGTCATCAACAGTATTCTGAGACTTTCCCGCCCAAAGACCACACTGCATCAGGCACTTGGGCTATTCCCGAGAGGCCCGAAACCCCAAAGCCCGAAACCCTAAAGCCCGAAACCCCAAAGCCCGAAACCCTAAAGCTCTAAACCCTAAAGCCCTAAAGCCCTAAGACCCTAAAGCCCTAAAACCCTAAGGCCCTAAGGCCCTACAGCCCTAAGGCCCTACAGCCCTAAAGCCCTAAAGCCCGAGACCAGAACCTGGGGGGCCTCGGCCTCGGTGTCGAGGATTTAAATCATCGACCTGCTTTGGGCGCCTGGGGAGACCTCTGGCAGATGGCACCTCGGCTGCATGCTGGGCTCCCCCGAAACCCTAAACCCCGAAGCCTTATGTAACTCTACACCCCCTATGCCTAAACCCTAAACCCTACTTGGATCCCAAAGGTAGGTAGTAGAATAGCCGTTTATGGGTTTTGGGCCACTCTTTTACCTACTTTTGTGGCTTAGGTAAACCCCTAAACCGCAAGCTCCAACCCCCAATCCCTGAGCCCTAAACCATATCAGGGTTCAGGGGTCAGAAACTTTGTCGGCCATTCGAAGAAGGACCCTTCCTGGATCCCCAAACATCCCAAGCTGCAGGGGTTCGTTTGCCTTTCCGCAAAGGCTCCATGTAATGGGTTTAGGGTTTAGGGTATAGGCCTTTTTTGGTCTATAGGGATCTTCAGGGGCTTACATAATAGAGGGGCCTCAGTAATTACCTACTTTATTTTGGGGGCTTCCTTAGTAAGGCCCCGACATTACCCAAACAGTTTATACTGTGACTCTAAAGTACCTATACGGATATACTATTTGGGTACATGGATCATGAGGGTTTTGCCACTAGTAAGTGAGGTTTCTAGGGCTCATAGTGTATACGGGAGGGTTGATCTTGCAGTCTTCCAGGCGTTTTAGCTGCGGTTTCGTGTGATTGGAGCTTCTCGAAGTGGAGCAGATCCTAAAACCTAAACCCTAAACCCTCAGTCTTGTTAGTGGCCCTTGCAACTTGTTACTGCTACAGGGATCTCACTCAGCGCTTCCCGCTTTCGTTTACCCTCCACCGCAAGAATCTGAACTGAAGCGTCATACCTCTCAGAGTTCTGCAAGGGTTTGTCGACCAGACCGAGGTGTTTGCATGAAGGGGGAAGGGATGGCTTCGGGTAAATTTGTAAGTGTATGTATATACATATACATATACATATACATATACATATACATATACATATACATATACATATACATACATACATACATACCCCTACAGGCATGCATAATTGATAAGTCCCCCGCCCCACAAGGGCAGCTCTCTAGACTCCAAACTACTGTATGGTCCATTTGTAGGGCTTTCTTTTCTGAGGGTGTCGTACTATCTAGGGGGGACCTAAGCAGGACCTCCCTGCTCTGGAGGATATAGCAACTTGGTTTCCTTTGGGGAAGATGCTGTGGCTGCAGGCTTCGGCACGGGGCTAGAGCAAGAACCCTAAACTTCGTCCCAGCTCCTGCTGCTGCTGCCGGAAGATGATATGGAGGTAGCTAGGACCCTTCGTGCTGGTACACATGACCCCGATAGTCCTTCCCTTGCTTCCACGGTTTTTTTACTACGGTTGATGATCGAAATCCTGCATTAAGGACCCTAAGCTATGGGAATTATGGTATATTCCTTATTATGGGCAATGCAGGATGTATATCATCAACCGTAGTTCATTAAGACCCCTGTATGAAACCCCAACTCCTGTTGATGCTGCAAGATAGGCCGAACCCCACTTGGGGACTGTGGACGTCCTTGTCTTCTCCATCGGTGATGTGATCCAGGCTCAGCACTTATAGGATTATAGGGTTTAGGGTTCAGGGGTTTGGGGTTCGGGGGTTTTGGGGTTGAGGGTTTAGGGTTTTGGGCTTGGGGCTTACTGCGGTGTCAGATCCTGGGAGTGAGTATTGAAGATGGGTCAGGATGCATATAGTCCAAAGAGGGCCATGATTAAACCAGGAACACGTATCGGAATGAAGGAGTTCCTTGTAAGACTGTGGGAAATAGCATTTAAAATAGCTATAAGGCAATGTTTGGTGTGGTACCTGGGTGGTACACTGGTAGGATAGAAGCTTAAACAATTACCAATTTTCTTTCTTAGGGTTCCTGATTGTAACTGTACTACAACAGAGCCCAAAACCCTCTTCTGATTATTAAGGCTATCAAGGCCCCTAGATTAAACCACGTGTACAGATCCCTTTTTACGGAGCCTTTTAAGAACCACAAGAAAATTATGGTATACACGCCCAAATTCCGTCTTGCATAATCCGAAACTCCATTCTCTTAACCCTCAACCCACCTCCCCTCCCCCACTTGTAAGGCTTCATGTACCTAAATACTTGTAGCATGTATATACGTCGGCTTTACAGTACCTACATAGGAAGCATTGGAGCCGTAGGGCTCTTGAGGTCGTATACATCGACCCCTCAATACTCCCTCTTGCCGCCGGCATGCCCACCAATAAGGACTATAATGTTAAGCCTGTTAATTGGGCTTCATGGCTTAATCTTACGAGATCAAGCAGCCTAGGGCCGTTTGCGCCGATCTGCGAGTAAGCATCTCAGGCTGGCACGATGACGAAGCTCGGATCAGCCGTGCATTCGGCGCACGAACACACGCGCTGAAGATTCATCCAGTGTGGTTGCAGCAAATACTCTCAGGCACCGACCCCGGATGTCCCCGCTCACGGCGTCGTAGCTCCAGCTCAGATCGCATGACTGGCTGCAGACGCAGAAAGCAACAGAACTTCGAGGAAGGTCGTGCCCGCGGTACTCCAGGGCGTGCGCACGATCAGTTTGATGGATACGGGCACCCAGCTCATTCGGGGTAGGTTGTTCATGCTGTTCCTTGCCAGATGCACTAGTCTTAGTTCAGGTGTCATATCCATAACATGGCCCCGAGACAAGGGTTTAGGATTCAGGTTTAAGGGTTAGGGGTTCGGGTTTTAGGACTAGGTTCGGGTTGCCCCGAAGATTGGACTTTTGGACTTGAGGCAGTCCCTCGTATGGTTTCGGAAGGGTTTTAGGGGCCTAAAAAAGGGGCGAACAAAAGATACACACCTGATGTACTAATTATCAGCAGTTTGCATCCCTTAAGTCACAAACACCCTTCATTGAGATTTTGCTGGGGCATAAGGCTTCAATAAGTTTGAGTTGAGGAGTTCGACTTCGCGGAATTACGGAAGGCTGGAAGGCTCTTCAAATCACCCCAAACCCTAAACCTGTAAGTAAAGGGAACTGTTGAGGGCTCCGAAACTGCTGAGTCAACGCGGACTCTGAAAAATCATGGTAGGATTTAGGGTTTTGTAGTAGCTGGCATAACGATTGTTCCTGAAGTTATAGTAGGGATTAGGGCTTGATCGTAGGGATGCATAGGGCATCAGGGGTTTAGGTTTTTAGGGTTCAGCGCGTTGGTTTTAAATGAATGTGTTAGTAATTAGTAACAGTGTCCTCAAAGGAGGGTCCCCTTATAAGGTGATTCTTGGAGCCTTTAGCCTTCACGAGCAAAAGCAGTTTAATGCCTTATACGGGTTTCGGAAATTTTGGTTTTAGAATTAGGGTGCGGGTTTTCAGGCTTTGGGTTTGGCGGATAGGATGTCGGGTAAGGGTTCAAGCCCTGAGCCCTAAACGTTTTTGTAACATTGTAAATCATAAGGGTTTACGGATGAGGGTCTGGGATCTAAATCTCTGTAGGACCGTGCTTACGACTGCGTTGTCTTCCTGAGGTTGGAAACACTTTCGGAGAGCACTTTGCAGATGACTTCAAGGTGAGAGCCTGCCTACTTATGTACAGCCCGAATTATAAGGCTCCAGACGCCCAACGAGTAAATACCTACCTGGACCTCAAAAGTA
This sequence comes from Symbiodinium necroappetens, assembly GCA_905231915.1. NCBI lineage: Eukaryota > Dinophyceae > Suessiales > Symbiodiniaceae > Symbiodinium > Symbiodinium necroappetens. The sequence continues at coordinate 22,616 of CAJNJA010063986.1, forward strand.
TGTAGAATAATGGCCTTTTATCTGTTTTGGGCCATTATGTTTACCAACTTTTGATTTTGGGCTATGTGGATACTGCTTCGGAATCCAGGAACTTGGAGCCATACGTCTTGCGCGGGCTGAAAGGGCTGCGTTGAGGGGCTGTTCCGGGCATTAGGGATTAGGGCTTTTGGACACGCTCGGGCGACAGTGAGCCCCAAAAAGTTGAAACATGATTTGGGGATGATCAGTGCTAGCATTGCCTCTATTTTGTTCCAACCTTCTAGCTTCGTCAGTAGCTCTTGTTTTCTGTACTGTTTCGGCTTTGTACTAAAGAGGAAAGGAGAATGAGGAGGTCACATTGGCAGTGGTGGTTTTGTAGAGCAGGAGAAGGAGTAGCAGTGGTCGTATAGCCCTCGCAACCGCCGTTGTGGTTGTCAGCAGCAGGAGAAGAGTAGTAGCAGTAGTAGTAGTAGTCGTCGTCGTCGTCGTCGTTGTCGTAGTCGTAGTCGTAGTCGTAGTCGTAGTCGTAGTCGTAGTCGTCGTCGTCGTCGTAGTAGTAGTAGTAGTAGTAGTAGTAGTAGGCGC
>CAJNJA010063997.1:0-14553 GCA_905231915.1 Symbiodinium necroappetens
CTTAGAGGTTTTAGGGTTTAGGGTTTAGGGCATAGGGTTTAGGGCATAGGGTTTAGGGGTTTAGGGTTTAGGGGTTTAGGGTTTAGGGTTTAGGGCTTAGGGTTTAGGGTTTAGGGTTTAGGGCGGTAAAGTGATGTGAGGTAGAGCTCCAACAATGCCTGGACCCAAGTCCCATACTCACGCCCTATCACCGAACCCCAAATACCACCAAACCCCAAAAACCTTAAATACCCCTAAACCCTAAACCTTAAACACCCCTAGACCCTGAACCTTAAATACCCCTAAACTCTAAACCTAAACCTTAACACCCTAAACCCCTATGGCATGTTCATTATTATGGGTAATGCGGGATTTATATCATCAACCCTAACACCCCAGACCCTAAACTAAACCCCCTGACCCTAAAACCCCACACCTAAACCCTAAACCCCCTAACACCCCAGACCCTAAACCCTAAACACCCTAACTAACACCCCAGACCTCGAACCCTAAACCCTAAAACCCCAAACCCCTAAAACCCCAAACCCTAAATCTCCTAAAAACCCCAAACCCCTAAACCCCTAAAACCCCAAACCCCTAAAACCCCAAACCCCTAAAACCCCAAACCCTAAATCCCCTAAAACCCTAAACCCAAAACCCTCAACCCCTAAACCCTCAATAATCCCCTAACGCCCCAGCAACCCCCCCCCCCGGTGCAAGCAGGGCCTTTGGGTCCTAAAAACCCCCTCAGCCTTCGTCCCTCAAAGTGCAGACCCAGAGCTTAGAGTTTAGGGCTTTTTGAGGGTTTAGGCTATCGAGTTTAGGGGTTTTTAGGGGTTTTAGGGTATCGGGCTTGGAGTTTACGGGTTGTTAGGGGTTTTTGGGGTATCGGGTTTAGAGTTTAGGGTTTTTTCAGGCTCGAAAACCCTAAGCCCTAAACCCTAAGACCCTAAACCCTAAGCCCTAAACCCTCAACCCCTAAACCCCTAAAACCCACCCCCACCCCTCAAAACACTAAACCCTAAACCCCCAACCCTGAAGACCCTAAGCCCTAAACCCTAAGTGTCATAGCCCTGGCGCCTGACCCATGTCGGTGAATCCGCAGCGTTGTACACTGGCAAGTAGGGTTCAGGGGTTTCGGGGTTTAGGGTTTAGGGGCTTAGAGGTTTAGGGGTTTAGGGTGTAGGGTTTAGGGTGTAAGGTTTACGGGTTTAGGGTGTAGGGTTTTAGGGTATGCTGGCAAGGCATCCACAGATGGCCAGACAACAGATCCGAAGTGCACTTGCTTAAGGAATGCCAGGGTCAAGTAGTGCACGGGCCTTAAGAATAAGAATAAGGCTTTGGGGCCCATGATACTATACTTCTAGTAAGGAACCCCAAAATGGTATTGGTAACAATTTAGGCCCCTACATTAACCCTAAACCTCCTAAACCCCCAAACCCCTAAACCCTAAAAAACCCTAAACCCTGAAGCCTCAACCCTAAACCCTAAAACCTGAATCCTAACCTAAAGCCTAGGCGCCTACATTAACCCTAAACCGCTTGAGGATTCAGACTTCGAGGTGCAGGGTCCAGGCTTGGCGGCTTTGCGGTCAGCATTCCGGGCTTTAAAGGTATGAAACGAGACACTACGGTTGGTGATTAGGGTTTAGGGTTTAGGGGTTTAGGGTTTCGTTTAGGGTTTACGGGCTTAGGGTTTAGGGGTGTAGGGGTTTAGAGATATATATCCTGCATTACCCAAAATAAGGAATAATACCATAATTGCCATAGTTGAGGGCCCTTAAGGTAATGCAGGATTTACATCATCCACCCTAGCACCCAAAAAGCAATTTGAGCTCAGGTTCTGCGAGACTACGTAATATCGGGGCCTTCAACACTGGAGTATTGCTTGCGGGTTACCTCATAGAGACCCCGAGGAATAAGAGTTTAATAGCGGCAAACATTCAGGCTTCTACGTGAATGCTTTATAACTCCTCCTATAGTAGTCCTTTTTATATAAGGGCTGGTACGCGTTCAGGCTTCTATAGCACGCGAGACTCCATATGGAAACTTCAACTTCCTACTGCTGTTACTCAGGCTTGAATGATGATAATTTAGACATTTAGAATGCTAACCGAGTCTATGATGTAGTGAAGTGATGTTCATGATGACCTTGACGCGAACAATAATTTTTTAGGAATGATATTGCTGACGAGCCGTGATGCCATCAAGACAGCTAGAAAGAATAGTGCTACCTGCAACACATGTTTGCAGAACCAGGAGAACCCTAGACCCTAAACCCTAGAACCGTGCAGACCCGGTCCTACAACCTTGCCCTGAAGTGCTTTCAACCGAAGCCCCAGGCCCTACTTCATCCCGAAAAAAACACCCCAAACCCTAAACTGTAAACCACTAAACCCTGAACCCGAAACCCTGAACCACTAAACCCTATACTGTAAACCACCAAGCCCTGATCCCTAAACCCCTAAACCCTGAACCCAGGCCATAATACCATGTCAGATTGGCGCTGCCAATGGTACGCCTCGTACACAGGGTCGACGACCTGTGGAAACGGATTCTTAGGGATTTTTAGCGGTTTAATGCAGGAACCTGATTAAGAAACCCTGGCCCTATGACCCCAAACTATTAGGATTCCCAAACTATTTGGATTCATAGAAGGAACCCTGATAAAGACCCAAGGTTCCTTAATAAGATTCCCACATTAGAGGTTTAGGGTTTAGGGTTTGGGGTGTGGGGAGCAAAACTGAACCGCACATGGCAGGAACCATTGAAGTCTACCGCTTGTAGACATGTGGAACTGTTCGGGTTTAGGGTTTAAGGGTTTAAGGGTTTAAGGGTTTAGGGTTTAGGGTTTAGGGTTTAGGGTTGTATAATTACATGCAACAGGGAAGTGTATAACATCAGAAAGTAAACATCCGGTCCAATGTCTTATAACATAGTTAAACATGATACAATATAGTTTCTGAAAAGTATGAGGCAGTAAAAGACGCTATGTAGTATAAATTACAATGTAATGCAATGAAAACATCTCATACAGTACACTATTATGAACATAATACGTCATGACATAAGAATAGAGCAGAACATGCGATAATCGAAGAGACTAGAATAACACATACACACACATGTATATACACACATTCTTGTGCAGGTACATGTAACTAATTTGTATATGTATATGTGTTTGTATATGTATATGTATATGTATATGTGTATATATATGTATGTACATGTATATGTACATGTACATGTACATGTACATGTACATGTACATGTACATGTACACGTAGATGTAGATGTATATGTATATGTATGTGTATATGTATGCATATATATATTATATGCACATATGTACATAGTTTAATGCTTCTAGGGCACTTCCAGATTATCATGGCAAGTTGTCAGCCCAGGGCGGAGCTTCTCCAAGCCCTGAGCAACAAGAATCCCGAAAAACGTTCGGTTTAGGGTTGAAGGGCTTAGGGGTTTTGGGTTTCAGGGTTTAGGGCTTAGGGGCTTTAGGGTAAGCATTTTTAGGGTTGAGTTTCTGTCTTCAGGAATTCAATCCTGCATGCCTTCTTTGCCAAAGTCTCGGCACCAAAAGCCCTTTGATATTTCAAGTTACAGGCTTTGGGTGTTCGGTCTTCGGGCATACAGCAATTGTCATGAAACTCATTAACCCCCCCTAAACCTGAACCTCAAAACCCTTTAAACCCTTCAACCTCCCTCCCTTCCAAAAACTCCACTCCGACGCCCAATGCCGCACCTCCTGCTCCTCCTGCTCCTCTCGCATGAACAAGGTCGGAGGTCCGTCAATTTCGATTGGCATGGAGCTGGACCTCGGCGGGCGTCGCAGGGGCTTCTAGGGTTTCGGCTTTAGGGTTATTATAGGGTTTGGGGTTTAGGGTTATTATAGGGCTTAGGGTTTAGGGTTTAGTGAATCAATATGTGTATCTATGCTTGTACGCACATGTGATGGCGTGTATATATATACACACACATGCATGTAACTTGGCGCATACTTGTATAGGAGAATACATGTACATGTACATGTGTGAATACTTGTGTGTGCGAATGCGTATGTGTATATACATATATATATATATGTGTGTGTGTGCGCGCGGGTGTGCGTGTATGTGTGTACGCACGTATCCATGTATGGCCTGCATGTACATATGCATGCATGTGTATGTGCATGGGTATGTACGTAGGATGTGTTTGAATGTGAAGAAACTCTACATACACACGTCATCTTATATGTACATATCATGTATGTGTATTCGTATCCTCGTGAAGTGTGTGCGTATATGTATATATGTATACACACACACTAAGTGCAGATCATTATATAAGTGGGCAGTTAAATATGTAAACACAAAGTGCATCTGTATATTTATATACACAGGTACACATATAATATGTATCTGCATACACACACCCTAATATATATATATGTCTGTGTACATATATACATATTTTATGTGTAAGCATATATGTGCTTGAGCAGTCTAAGTATGTCCGTGTACTGTGCAAACGTATGTGCATATGTATGTTTAGATGTGTTTATGTCTGTGCGTACGTATGCACGAATGTCGGTGCATATGTATATGTGTGCGTACATGTATATGTGTCTTTAAAGCACAAGAGATATACAGATGTGTGTAAATATATGTACATATGTGTACCTTTGTAAACGCCTATATGTACATATGTACATGTCTATATCTGTATGTCTGTATATCTGTATATCATACCGGTGGACCTACATACCTGCATAGTCCTGTATCACTGTAAGAGAACTTGTACTCGTAAACATGAATATGCAGAAATGTAATGTACATGTATGCACACATGTATATGTGTACATGTATATACGCAAGCGTTTGTCCTGTATATTAACTTGGGCGTGAGGGATGCACACTTGCATCAATACATGCATGCGTGCGTAGGTGCATACACATACATACCATCCAGCCAGCCACCCATCCATACATCCAGGCATCCACACAGGACAACATGCATACATGCAGGCGAAAATACATGCATGCATGCATACATACATACATACATACATACATACATACAGACAGACAGACAGACAGACAGACACACACATAGAAATAGAGGCTTTCTTATCAGCATATGTAGGCGTAGCTTCTTCTAAGTATGCATGTAAACATAGGGGAAGTTTCAATTGGCTATATCTCTGCAGAGACACGTATACAAGGCTACATCAGCCACATCAGCCCCAATGTGGGCCTGCACAAGCCCTGGCCATTATTTACTGGGTCAATTTAGGAGGAAGGTGCCTAGGTTTCAGAGAAATTCATAACATAGCCCCCGTTGGTGTCAGGAACCCATGCATGAACGATGGGCGGCTCAGGTTTTGGGTTTTACGTGTTAGAGTCTACGGCTTTGGGTTTCCACAAGATACAAACTTAGGGGCCGAGTACCTTAGCCCAAAAAAGGTTACCCTTTTGAATTATGATAGGTTCACATAAGCCCCAAAAGGTTAAAGGTTACCTACTCAGCCCCTAAGTAATTAACGATCCTGGTACAAGTCTGCTTTCGGCTTTCGGAGTATCACATACAGAATTGCAATGTCAAACTACAGGTGGGTGCTCTCAGATTGAACCTCAGGGTGGTCTTGGGGTGGGTTGCTGCAAGCGGCCTGAGTGTGCTTCACGCACACACCACCGAATATCCATGATATTACCACTCCCTAAACCGCAAACCCCTAAACGCTAAACTCCTACACTCCGAAACCCTTCACCCCTAGCGCCAAAATCTCAAACTCCTAAACCCTCAACCCCAAAACTCTCCCAAACCCCTCCCTAAACCCCCACAGCCCTTAAACCATCTCGAAGCTTCCTTGCTGCCGACAGGCGAAGCACTGGGGTGGCTAGGCTCCTCCTCAGTGCCTGCATTCCGTTTCGGGGTTTAGGGTTTAGGGGTTTCAGAATAAGGGTCTTCATTAATCTATGAGGTGTCAAAACAAGAGACCTGCTACTATAAAGGTTATACTAGTTTTGAGTTCTGTAACTACGCCTGATGTAGGCATGTCCGCATGTATTCATGCACGAATAAAGGAACACATGAATGAATGTATCTATGCAGGTATGTAGGTGCGTAGGCATGCAGGCGGCACATGTATATGTATAGGGAATTGCTAATGCTGTATACGGTTTTCAAGTTTACTGCAATGCTACGCCTAAACCCGCCTAAACCCTAAACCCTAAACCCCTAAACCCTAAACACTGAACCCTAAACCCCAAAGCCCTCATAGCTAAACCGCCATTGCTTACAGCCCATCCGAGTCGAATCCTGAGGGGCACCACGACTCAGAAGCCCGAAACCCTCAACCCCCCTGCAGCATCCCTATTTTGAGTGTAGGGTTCTATTTTGAGTGTGGGTTTAGGCTTTAGGGTTTCTATTTTAAATTATAGGGTTTAGGGCGTAGGGTCTAGGGCTCATGTAAGTCATAGAGTCCTTACAACTTACAAGCACCTCTAAGCTCCAAAGCCGATACCTACTGAAAAGGCCGGAATAACGGTTGATGATTTAAATCCTGCATTAACCATAGTAAGTATTGTAGGGTAATTCCCATAGTTTAGGGTCCTGAAGGTAATGCAGGATATATATCATCAACAGAATTCTCAAGATATTTCATACCCTAAATTTGATCCAAATCCCGTTCGAATTGTTAAGGCCCCGATACTCAATCCCTTATAGTCACCCTTTTTGGAATCCTTCAATGGGGGCCCTACTCTGCTTGAAAAAAGGCCCCTGTATGCGTAGTTCTCTAAGTTAGGGTCCCTTTTTATGTCCCCAAACTAGTACGGCATTCTACTAAACCCTAAACCCTAAACCCTGTATTCATTCCTTATAGTTAGTAACCCTCATAGAACCTTTGAAGCAATCTGTTCGGGACACTATAGCCAATCCTTTATGACCCTAAACCCTGAACCCTAAACCTCAAAGGCCCCTGTATTACGTCCTTTGCTTCCTCGCCTTTCTGCTGCTCCAGCTCTGGATAGCGGACGAAGTGGTCCTGGTGAAGATCTCGGAGGTTCGGGTTTAGCGTTTAGGGTTTAGGCTTTGAGGTTTAGGGTTTAGGGTTTAGGGTCTTGGGTTTAGGGTTAAGGGTTTGGGGTTTGGGTCTTGGGCTCAGGGTCTTTCATTACCCTTTGAAATGGACCCTAGGACTCTAGGAGCCCCAGTACCAGTTGCTGTGCTCGTTGCCACCAAGAGCAGGAATGGTGGCGTTCCGCATAGCAGAGGCTTTAGGGTTGAGGCTTTAGGGTTTGAGGTCTAGGGTTCAGGGTTTAGGGTTTCGGCTTTAGGGTTTAGGGTTTAGGGTTCAGGGTTTAGGGTTGGGGCTTTAGGGTTTGAGGTCTAGGGTTCAGGGTTTAGGCTTTGGGTTTAGGGTGCAGCAGAGGTAGTGCAAGCGAACGGCGGCGACTGAAAGATGTCTAGCAATAGTGACAGTCATAGTCGTCATAGTCGAAGCGGTAGCAACGCACTCAGAAAGAACAGCACCGTGTATCTGTCATGGCTCAAGGCGAAAGCATTGTTACAAGAAGTAACCATCATGCAACTAGCACTGGCAACATGTTTGTTCCTGGCCTCCCACACATGCAAACCCAAACAACAAAGCATGATCAATGTTCCAAATTCAGAAGCCGTGAAAACAACCTGCCTCACATACACCTAAACCCTAAACCCTAAAACCTGAATCCCAAACCCTAAACCCTCAACCCTGAATCCTAAACCCTAAAGCCTCAATCCTAAACCCTAAACCCTAAACACCCTACTATGGCTGACCTGAAAGTTTCACTTGCAGCCACAAGCATTCCCAACAATTCCGAGTCCTAGCAGCTAACCCGGCCATAGCCAGATCCTAAGCCCTCAAACTCTAAACCCTACACCCTAAACCCCCAAACCCCAAAAAGCCCTAAACCCTAAAGCCTCAACCCTAAACCCTGAACCCTAAAACCTGAATCCTAAACCCTAAACCCTAAAGCCTGCATCCTAAACCCTAAACCCTCAACCCTGAATCCTAAACCCTAAACAAGTAGGGCCTCAGGTCTTAAAGGGGCTTTGGGCTTAGCCGTTGAGCCTGAAGCCTACAGCCCTAAAGCCCACAAAAGCCTACAGCCCTAAAAACCCTAAGCCCCAAAACCCTAAGCCGCAAAACCCTAAAACCCCAAACCCTAAAACCCCAAAGCCCTAGACTCCTAAAGCCCTAAACCCCTACAAACCCAAACAAACCTTAAAAACACTAAAACCCCAAAACCCTCAAATCCGAAAGCCCTAAGCCCCAAGCCCTAAAAACCCCAAAACCCTAAAAATCCTAAAACCCAAAAACCCAAACCCTCAAATCCTAAAACCCTAAACCCCAAACCCTAAAGACCCTAAAAACCGTAAAAAAGCCTAAAGCCCTAAACCCCAAACCCCAAACCCTAAATCCCCAAAACCCTAAAAACCCTAAACCCCTAAAAACCCTAACACCCCAAACCCTAAAACACCCTAAAACCCTAAAACCACCAAAACCCTAAGACCCTAAAAACCCAAAAACACACTAAAAAAAAACCAAAACCAAAACAACGCCCAATAACCCCAAGAACCCTAAAACCCCTAGCTTCTAAGCCCTAAGCCTTTTTAGAAAACCCTACGTCAGCGTCTCCTCGAGGCGGATCACTCGCTGGTCAGACTCCTTCAAGCTGAGGACGAAGAACCTCGAGATGGGGAGTTCAAGGTTTAGGAGTTATGGTTTAGCATTCAGGTTTGAGGGTTTAGGATTCAGGGCTTAGGGTTTAGGGTTTAGGATTCAGGGTTCTTCAGGGTTGAGGAGAGGTTCCGAGTGTGCGGAGCACCCAATCCTCGGCTCTATGCAACCCTTCATGTCTGCAACCCAGACCACCGGAAGGATCGAAAAAGTAGATCCCCCAATTTGGGACCGTATGCTACTAAGGGGTACTTTAAAGGAACCCCCTTAGGGGATCTATTTTTTAGATCCTTCCAGTGGTCTGGGAACATCTGAGTGTGAACCAGTCGGGATTGCACACAGGGACTGGGGAGGATCTCGGCTACCACGAGGTATGGCACCCGCAGCCTTGACCGAAGCAGCAGCTTTGCGGCTGCTTTTGGCCTTGGGCGTTGGTCGCAGTCGCGGCGTCGTTGCCCGAGGTGCGGGGCAACAATGCTGCGCCGGAATTTGTTTCGTGCACCCTGAGCCGCAGGCTGTCAAAGTCGACTCATAAGAGACAGATCGAGCAAGACTTGAAGCCAATAAAGTTGTAACCTTTACTGTTGTAACTGCAAGGACGTCGGCAACCTCTGGCAAACTCTAAACCCTAAACCGGCACGCCAGACCCCAAAATCGCTGCAGCAGAGGCCAAGTGATACGGCGGTTTAGGGTTTAGGGCTTCGGTTTTGGCGTTCAGGCTTGCAGCTGTGCGGCTTTAGGACAGGGTCCCGGGCCCTGTAGTCATTGTAGTGAAGCGGAAGTTTGGGGTTTTAGGGAATCAGGTGTGGTGTTGCAGGGCTACGCCTGAACCCCAAAACCTTGGAAGAGGCCCACACTCACCATAGCCTACTTCGTTGCAAAGTTGTTACCATAAACCCTAAAACCCCAACTCTAAAACCATAAACCCCGTTCAAACTTTTCTGTTACAGTGACCCGGCAAAAAGAAAGGCTGTGGTAGTTCAACGTAAACCCAAGAGCCCGAAACAAGAATCCAACACGTTCAGGATGCTGGGGCGTGGGGGTCGGGTTCAGGGTAGGGTATAGGGTTTGGGGTTTGGGGTTTAGGGTTTAGGGTTCAGGGTTTGGGGTTCAGTTCAGGGTTTAGGTGGTTTGTGGTTTGGGGTTTGAGGGTTTAGGGTTTGGGGTTGAGGGCTAAAGGTTTAGGGCTTAGGGTTTGGGGTTTGGGGTTTAGGGTTTGGGGTTTATAGGGCTCAGGGTTTGGGGTTTAGGGTCTTAGGGTCTTAGGGAAAGCGTGGAGAAGCTTGTTGGGCAGATACGGTTCGGGCAGCTTAGCGCTCTTGGGGGTTTGGGGGAGTCGGGATCAGGCTTGGTTTTTTCAGGGTTGTAGGGTTTAGGGTTTAGGGGTTTAGGGTTCTAGGGTTTAGGGGTAGTTTGTAGTGTTTCGGGATTAAGACCGGGGTTAGACCTCTTCGTTTGGATTGCAGGCATTTTAGGGTGCGAGGTTTCTCAAGGCTTTGGCCTCATGGGGCCCTGAACCCGTAGCCTACGGTTCTAAAGCAACTGCTCAGACAGTACTTGATAAGGGCTTTAGGGTTGGCAACCTTAAGGCTCTAAACCCTAAGGCGTACTTGGGTTCCGGGTAGTAGTACTTCGCAATCTTGGGGACATTGATGATTAGGACTGTCAAAATCAACCCTACTGTACATGCTAAAGGATGCCCATCAAGGCCAAAATATATATCGGCTGCGTAGGAGTTTAGCGTTTGAGGGCCTAGCGCTTTGGGCCTTAGGGGGCGCGTGGACCCTTCGAAAACTCAAGAATTCAGAATCAGGGCTACTTGGAGGTTCATGGGACGTAGTAAGTACAGTTATAAGTACCTTAATTGGGGTTATAAGTAATTATAAGTATAGTTACCTGATTTGTAACAATAGTTATTACACCCCATGAACCTTTAAGTAAGCCAAGACGCCCGTCCAGGCCGACCATGTACAGAGTCTCGCCGATTCTGGCCAAGGACGGCTTGTGTCGTCTGGTTTCGATTGAAGGGGTCGTCTGTCTTAAGGGTTTAGGGTTCATGTAGAGGCCTTAACAGTTTAGGGTTTAGGGTTTTAGGTTTTAGGGTTTAGGGTTTTAGGGTTTAGGGTTTGGCGGCTTAGAGTTCATGTAGAGGCCTTGATACTTAGAATAGGGTTTTGGGGGGCTCCTTAATTCTTATAATTAGAGCATAGTATAATTACTTGATACTTAGAATAGGGTCTTGGGGGGCTCCTTAATTCTTATAATTATAGAGCATAATATAGTATACCCCCCAAACCCTCTTCTAACTACTAAGGCACCCATATGAGGGTGCATGGCTCTACAACTACAGTATAACATACCCCCCAAACCCTCTTCTAATTATACTAAAAACCTCTATATCAGGGTTTAGGGCTTAGGGTTTTCAGATCCACTCAAGTCTGTCGGCCCAGCTCTGGTGTCAGCACCTCAACCCTCAACCCTAAACTTTTAACCCTAAACCCTATTTGGAACTCAGCAGCTAAGTTTGGGTTGATTTGAAGTCCCACACTGCGTCTATTGAGCCGTTTTAGGGTTTGGGGTTTAGGGTTTAGGAGCACGAAAAAGTGTGCGCCTTCAGTTCTACAAGGGATCATACTATCCCAAAAAGTTTAAAAGTGCACTCAGTTAGCTACTAAGTAAGGATCCTGAATCCTGAGATTCTTACGGCAAGCCTCATTGAGGGAAGAGGAGCGTTAAATGAGGGGCTCTGTAGACGGTCTGTATCAATAAACCGTAAACCCTAAACCCTATAATTAACCTAACTCAAGTTTTCGGTGGGGTTACTTTGGAGAGTTGCCCTTTTGCCGCGATAGGGTCCTGCTGACTCGAGGCCCCACATTGCCGGAAAACCTCGCCGCTCAACCTGACAACTCCTCGCAATCCCAAAGCCCTAAACCCTAAAACCCTAAACCCTAAAACCCTAACCCCTTAACCCTTACCCCTGAACGGCCCTAACCCCTAAACGGCCCAAAACCCTAAAACCCTGAACCCTAAACGCCCAAACCCAAAACCCAAAACCCCAAACCCTAGCCATGAAGGAAGGCAACTCCCAAAACTTCTTGAACTACACCCTCCTTAACTTCGATGTCAGTTTTTCCCCGCCCCAAAACCTTCGGGACCCCTGGTGTCCATTGCAAGAATAACGTACAGCCGCCCAGTACTTACCTAAGTCCGATAGATCCGAAAATCTGAAATTTGGAGGTCCGGCTGAACGGTTAACGCCAACATCCCCTTCTATAGTCCCGACAAGATTGGGACTGCATTCATTAGCCCAACGAGTGTACACTTTCTGTTGTATAGGGGACCTTATTGTCCCAAAAAGTTAAAAGTGCAGCCATTCAGCTACTAGGTAACCAAAAAGTCGAGACCAGCTGGTAAGAACCTTAATGATCCAATTTGAAATGGGTAGTTTTCTAAACCAGGGTCCTTTCTAGGGTCCTTTTCTAAAGAGGCCGTACGTACTCTATTGGGTACCGTAAAAGGGAACCGAATTTAGAGAACTACCCAAGCGAGCCTGAGAACCCCCCAACACTTCCAAAAACCCTGTTCCAATCATATACTACACCCCCTGTCCCCTGTTGTAAAACCCTTATAGCAACCACTCTGCAAAGGAACCCCTACAAGGAACCCTGTCCTAACTATGAGAGCAATTATACTAAGCCACTTGTCACAGCCTCACGAAGTCACCAATCGTCATTGAGGCGTGGTCGATGCCTCAAAGCGAGGGGTAATGGAGGGCGGCAATAGTATGTCGCTCTGAGGTTTGAGATTCAGGCTTTAATGATAGTCTTGATCATGTCGTTCATGATCACCATCACTAACAATGGCAATTACATAAAAAAACAAAATGCATGATCCAACCCCATAATCACAAAAATCTTTAGCTTCTGCTGCAGCTGCCTGTTTTGGATTGCTGAGCGGCTAGTTGCATTACTAGGGTCCTATGGAAGTGGAACTCCATTGGAAACGGTACAGTGTAAGGCCGAACGACTTTTCTCACTTTTCGCATGGGACTGAAACCCGATATTCCCGAAAATCCGGATAAGGGCTTTACATTGACATGCTTTACATCGGGGTGTATCGGTATTTACCCTAAACCCTAAACCCAAATGGCCCTGCCAGATTTCCAGGTTCGGTAAGGGCTTTTCCACGGTCGTTTGAGGGGTTATGGGCGTTGAGGGTTTTAAGGGCTCCGGTCGTACGGCTTCATGTGCCAACTGTATCTAGGTCCCCAGTAGCCCCTTAATAATAAGGGTGCCCTTTTTCCTACCATTTGGTTTTAATACGGGAACCCAAAAAGAAAAAGGGCAAAAGGATACTACTGGGATATAGTACAGACTTTGGCCTTGCCCGGGGTTCTCCTGCACAGATATTTTTAGTTTTGTCCAAAATACACTATCCATCCTTAAATTTACAAAAAGAAAAGGGCCCGCTAGCGTATGCCATGATGCCTTGGTAAATACCCCAAACTTAAGTACACGGGCCCTGTGTAGCGCGACCATACTGTACTAACTAGTCAGAGCTATCTATGCAGACCTCCATGATACCTAAATTCAAAGCACCACAGTATGTACCTGCGGAACCTCACCCACCTAGGGATTGCATTCAGAAGCAGCTGCACACTACACACATCTGATCAAGCCCCCAAATCCTGAACCCTAAACCCTAGGCCCTAAACCGTGGCTCTTAACCCTACGAAACCAAGCACCTGCATCCAGCATGTCTGCGGCTTCTCCATTTGGGGAGTAGCGCGGAGCCTGACGGGAAGCTGTGTCAACATTCCAGGCCTGGAGACACCAGAATCCTTTAAGCCTAAACCCTAAACCCCTAAAAACCCCTAAGCTGTAACCCCTAAACCCTAAACCCCTAAACCCCAAAAGCCCTAAACCCCTGACCCCTAAACCCCTAAACCCCAAAAGCCCTAAACCCTTGACCCCTAAAGCCCCTAAACCCCTAAAACCCCGTAAACGTCACACCCTTCTAGAGTCCCTTGCTTAGAGCAGCCTTTCTAACAGCCGCGGCTCCAAGCCCCTAGGAGGCGGTGTTTAGGCCAGGACTTGGAGCTTAAGTTTAGGGTTTAGGGTTTAGGGTTGCGGGCGGAGGGTTTAGGGTTGTAGGGTGTTAGGGTGTTAGGGTTTAGGGTTGCGGGTGGAGGGTTTAGGGTTGTAGGGTGTTAGGGTTTAGTCCTGAAGCAGGTTTTCCAAGAGAGGGCTTCTTCTGGGGCTTGTCAGCTCCTACTAGGCCTTTGGTACCATTGCTACTGTGGCCAAAATTATGTATTTCTACTACTGCTCTTTGACGACTTCTGTTGATGATATAAATCCTGCATTGCCTCAAGGACCGTCAACTATGGGAATGATGGTATATTCCTTATTATGGGTGATGCAGGATCGTGGCAACTATTACTGCACCCAAGTGAGGTGAGAAATAGCTGAAGGGCTTCAGAGGTCTTCAAGCGTCAAGGGCCGAAAACCTGAGCTCTACGGGGACTGGTAAAGGTTGCTGTGCGAGTTACATGAAGGCTCTATAAGCACTTAGGATGTTAGGTGCTTTAGGTGTTTGGGCTGTCATTCTAGGGGCCTGAATATTTAGAATAAAGTTATGGGCCCCTTGTACTGTAATGATAAAAAGGAACCCTCAAAACACGGTTGTTGATATACATACATCCTGCATTACCCATAATAAGGAATACACCACGATTCCCATGGTTTAGGGTCCTGAAGGTAATGCTAAGGATTTATATCATCAACAGTAGTAGTGCAATTATGGACCCTCTTGGGTTAGTATCCCCAAACCCTAAACCCCAACCCC
>CAJNJA010064008.1:8799-23178 GCA_905231915.1 Symbiodinium necroappetens
CAGGGTGTCTGTATTAGTACTTGTACAGTTTGTGCTGCGCGGGTAGCACACCTAGGGTCCACTACTAGTAATACTAGTCGTGGTAGTAGTAGTACTAGTAGTCGTAGCAGCAGCAGCAGCAGCAGCACTAACAAAAGAAGCAGTAGTACAGGTACTGGTCACAAAAGGTTTATGTAACTAGTAGTAGTAGTAGTAGGTAGTAGCAGTAGTAGTAGTAGTAGTAGTAGTAGCAGCAGCAGTACTAGTAGGAGGAGTAGGAGTAGTACTAGTAGTAGCAGCAGCAGCAGCAGCAGCAGCAGCAGCAGTAGTAGTAGTAGTAGTAGCAGTAGCAGGTTGCATTGCAGGTACAGTTGTGTGTAACTTTTAGTTCGCATATATTTGTTGGGATTCACACTCCATTGACATTACGTATATGTGTTTATAATGGTACTACTAGTACTACCACGACTACTTGAATCTATATATATATATGTGTAAAACTATATTACTAGTACTGCTCAGACCCGTAGCCAGAAACCTGGTCGTCTGCGTACTTTAGTTGTAGTCCCGGCAATTAATATTCAGGTGTTATGCAAACTATTTTCCCCTGCAGTCTGAAGCTGAAGCTATACTAGTTGGTCCTCATATATGTATAGATATATACACACAAAAAAAACGTATATATGCACAGGAATCTAAGCTACGGGAGATGGTGAATCACGGGCTGCTGCTGGAGCGCTCGGACGGTCTTTTCGAGACACCGGACGAACGTGATCGTCGTCTTGCCCACAACCAGCGGATGCGTTTCAACAGAAGCTTTGACAGTTGCTTTGAAGCAGTCATGGTCATTATAGGTACGGGGCTAGGGCTTAGGGTTCCAGGTAGGGCAAGCCTAAAAGCCAGGGGTCTTCTAGGTTATGACTAACAGTGCTTTTTTCAACCTTATTACACATCGATAGATTCTGCGAGGAGTACACCAAGCCTGAAACACCTCCTTGAGCAACCTTGCAAATAATGTACCTAGTGTATTTAATAACCCATTCGACCTTGCGAGTGACCCAAGACCATTCAAACCTCGATCAGCATAGGAAGCTCAACTCAACGTTTCCCAAATCCAAATGTGGTTCCTAGGCTCTGAACCTAACACTTTCAAGCAATGCAAGGCCCTCTGTGTCCACAGCCTGTTCTTGAAGCGGCCAAGGGGAAGAAGTACAGCCACCTGGGAAGAATTGGTGTAGCAAATGTTACCTGTTTGCTTGGATTTCGGAATACCGGGCTTTATATTCTGTCATGCTGTCTTCTGTCACATCTGAGATCGTGCTATCATTGCACGCTTATTCGAAGAGTGGTTACAGGCAGATGAGAATTGGGGCAACTCGTCGATCGTGTTCAATGCCTCTCTTTCCAAGACCCAACGGCGCCGGGGAAAGTATGTCATGAAAACCTTCAGGGACTTGAAGACCCTTTATGGAGCTGCATCTGCTAAAGCCATTCGCGAGCGCAAGAAGGAGCTAGGAGCAGAGTGGTGGTGGCCCCACCCAGAGATGGGTGACAGTGAGGACCTCGAACCCGTCTAAAAAAAACTTAGGCCCTGCATGCCAACACACACATGGGCACACAGACACATGCACATATATATATACAGATATATGCATGTACACATCTAGACATATTGCTGGCACAGAAGTCGGCTCTGTACATCATGTCGAACTACACATGTTGTATGCAGACTACCTAGTCGCCTTTAATCAAAACACGTGCATGTCGAAGCATATGTGATGTTGGACATGTAATATAGTGAATATGCAAGCTAAGGGGGGAATGCTGGCATGGCATTTACTCTAGGTGACGCATAAATTGGATGATAATTAGAAAGCCATATACCGGTCTCCTGCAGGAGTGGGAATGCTTCAAGGTGTACGACTCCATGGAGTTCGAGGATGATGAGACCAGCACGCAGGAGCATGCGTTCCGAGCCGAGGGTACCCTAGATGGGGATGCTACAAAGGCTGTGATGTGCCACGACTTATGTTAAATGCCGATGACATAAACCTGGACTGTGAGTGATGGGAGTTGATAGTGTTACTGCTAGCCTAGGTCGGGGCCCCAATACCATGACTTATAATTGTGTGTGGTTTATTAGGATGATTCGAATTTCGGTGTACGGCTAGGCCTGAACTGCTATGCTGTGCCTGATGCAACCTATTGTCTGCTGTTGTTGTGCTCTTTATGGAGCTGAGGGCAGGCTTCCATCAACCGGGCGCTCCGGCCAGCTCGGGCTACTCGGTCGTCGCCGGCATGAAGGGTCCTGGAAAAGGGCTCCCCCCGGCACCTGCTACCCCAGGTCCACCGGGCACTCCGGGCAATGAGGCCCAGCAGGGGAAGGGCAAGGCAAAAGGGAAGGCACCCTCTCTCAGGAAGGCTGCTACCAACAAGCTTAGCCAGATTTCTACGAAGCTAGCCGAAGCTCGGGTGGCAGCTACGGACCTCCCTTCCTGTACGATGCTGCCCCTCGACTTCAATCAGTTGGGGCTAAAATGAACAGATATGTTTCGGGGCTTATTGGACTACTGATCCTAGGCACCCTAATTTAATACGAAGGCCAGACTCAATGGCTGCTGCTCTTTCAAGATAGATCCCTCTCCCTCTACACAACCTCCAGTAGCAATGCATAATTTCTTGGCTTCCCAAGTAACCCTAAACCCTGCAACTTGACCTTGCACATCTTGTAGCTAATCAATAAGAACTTACAACTTAATGGTAGTTTTGCCTTGTGCCGAACCGACCTTAAGAACTCTCGTAACCTGTCCAGTAGGAAAATCTGAAGCCAACAGTCTATCCTCAAGCCCTAAACCCCTAAACCCCTTAACCCTAAACCCTCAACCCTCAACCCTCTAACCCTAAAACCCTAAACCCGTTGAGGTCTGACAAGATGAAGGAGGGCTACTTGCAGGAGCTCGAGGAAGGCAAGCAAGTGGTGGAGAATGCTCGGACAGGGCTTGAGAAATGGTATGCCCGTAAGCTTGAGGATTCCGACATTGTGCCCTGGTTTTAGATACACACAAGTATTCCTAACCTGGCTTATTCTAATAGAAAGGTACAACAGAAAGGTATACCAGGTCACTCTTAAGTATCTGAGGTTGGCGAGGAGCGAGGCATCTACGAAGAGGTTATGCGAGCTGTGGAGCATTCCTTTACAATCCTGTCTGGCAAGCTGAAGGCTGTAAAGACGGCCACGGTACCTAGACATGAATTTATGTGCCTCGGCTCCCCTACTTACCTCAATCCTTCAATGTGTGTATACGACCCAGGCACCACCGAAGGAGCCGAAAGCGAAGGCCAAGAGAGGTGCCAAGCCTCGATGATCAAGAGCCGCGAGAGCCGCGAGCCTGTGCAACAGTGGCTCCGGAGATGGCTGGGATACCAGACTTTCCAAAGGTAGCCTAGCTGTAGGAGTTTTGGCCACAAGTCTTGTGCCATGGGCCTTCATGCAGCCAGGGTGTGCCATTCTGCTTAGATGCACTAGGCATACAGCCATGGTCCTGAGAATGTCCGGGTTAGGGCTTAGGGCTTCGGGGTCCTAGGCATTTAGGCTTCCGAGCCAGTGCTTCTGAAATAATCATACTCCCTGAAGCTACTGCCCTGTGCTGCTGTGATGTGCCACATCGGCGATTTAAGCTTGCATTCATTTTGATGCAAATGATTGAACCTGCTGCTGCAGCTGAAGTGCTGTGCCATAAAAGATGTGCAACCTCACGCGCGGTACCCTTGTGTCGGAGTCTGGCATGATTAGACTGTTGATGTTTCACAATGGTGATCAAACAACAATATATGTATCAGTACAAACTTCCCACGCAGGTCGGTCCGTGAGCACTCCTCTTCACGCCTATGTCATGAAGACGATCGGCAAGGGTGCTACTGGCCTGTAGTGGGTCGATATTCAAAAATCATTGGCCTTGGTGTTGCAGTCATGTTTGGTTGTTCTATTTAGGGTTTAGGGTTTAGGGGTTTAGGGTTTAGGGTTCCCCCCTTAATGTTGTGATGACGATTACCTGCTATCTAGGGAACTCCCTCTAACCCTAGTTGGCCGTGCAGGCCCAAGCCTAAGACAGCTGCTTTGTCCCATGCACCCAAACCCTAAGCCCTCCTTCCTCCCCCCTACATGTAAGACCCAAAGCACCAACCCCTATATCTGCAGGTCGCAACTCATCCTGCAATGTCGATTGTCCTTGCTAATAAGGAGAAGAAAACAAAGACCCTAAATCCTAAACCCCAAACCCAAAACCCTAATCCCTAAATCCTACAACCCCCAAACCACAAAGCCCTAATCCCTAAATCCTAAAACCCTGATTTGAACACGAAGCCGAAACCCTCACCTCTTTGCTCCATAGTCTTCCATGGGCCTGATGCAATCGAGGAAACTTCGTTTTCGGGTGCCCGGGAGATGCTGGAGGCAGTGAACAAAGAGTTTCAGGGCCGTGGAATGGAGCTTTCAGGAGCTGCAGGGGAGTTGATTGCGACTTCGGGAAAGTGGACAAGTAACATCCAACGAGATATGCTTCGACGGTGCAAAGCTTCCAAAGCGTCTTACATGCACATGGCATACATGAGTCCTTTCATGTGAGGAGATGTTACTTCTATGGTTGCTGATGCATCCAAGGTCCCGGTTACAACATTGAATGTCCCCGTGATCCTTAAGGGTGTGGTGAAGAAGAGGTTTCTGGACTTGTATGGGTTACTTCCTGTTTTGAGTTGTAGAAACCTGTAGTGCAAGGGCGCTTCCTCTGGCTCTACCACACGAAGTGCTGCCCTGGCTGGTGCAAAGGGGTATTTTCCCAGTGGATGATTCTGCTGAGATTGTGCGCTTCTGGACCCATGCTCGAAGCACGGGGATGGCCACTGGGGGTGCCACTGATTTTCACATTCCTTTGTGGATTTGGGGGGACGATGCCAAGTTCACAGAGACCCACCAAGATAAGTTAGTGGTGGTGGCCTTTGGAAGGCTGCTTGAGACCTCGAAGAACGCCCTCAAGACTGTCTGGCCTTTGTTCACCTATCAACAGGCTGGGAAGCTAGTAACCCCAAACCCATACAATGCCCAATCTTATAATGGCTCTGAACTTGTATGAATAAGACTAAGAGACCCTAGCAGATGGTGAAGGCCAAGCCACAAACCCCTTTTCTCCTAAATCACCGACAAAGACCCTGTAAATAATAACAGGTTAGCATCTTCACGAGTGTGGTCAAACCAAGCAACATGATGCAATTACCCTGAGGGCCAAAGTTCAGGGCCTGGCACCCTCAACACTTTCATGGAGGAGGCGCTGGGGATAGTTGTTTGGGCATTCATACACCATGCTTGGAAGCCTGTATGTCATCTAGTATGCAAAAATACAGGTCGTGAGATCCTTCAACATCCTGTTCGAGCAGGGTGTGATGGTAACGACACCCTGTGGCGAGCGCAAGCGTATTTATGCGGCTGTCGTACAGTATCAAGGTGATTGGAAGTGGCACAAGGCCTGGGGATAGGAGCAAGTTTGGATTTTTAGTCCAAGTATCCTTCATCGGAAGATCATTGTACAATTATAGTATATGACACAATCCCATTGCGCACCTCCACCTCTGCTTGGTGGTGACCACGAGCTTGAGGAGGGTGCAAAGGGAGAGGGGGGTGGCACATTATGCCACCCCCTCCCCCTTTGCACCCCCCCTAACCTTGGACGGTGTGTGGTAGATTTCAATGTTGGGCTTGTCTGGTTTTGTACTCCACGTAGTGCCAAGCACAGTAAAGCATCGACAAATCAATTAATATATGAACATCTAAGTCCTAAACCCCAAACACCTATAAACCCTAATCCCAAGAGCCGATCACTATGCCAGACCAGACAGCTCCTCTATCTAACATCATATGGGAACTTTGGCAACTTATCTTCTGATTAGCTGTGTGACTTGTTCCTGAACCCCAACCGGGCCACTGCTATCCAGAATGCTGGTCTGTTGTGGCTTGGGTTTGCCTAAATAAAGTCGCTAAACACACAAAGCAGGATCAGTCCTGCATTACAACCCAAACCTGATGATGAGAATGAACCTAAACAAACCCTAGTCTTACAAGGTGTTTCATGTTTCATGTTACACAATCAGCACAAAACACGCCCTCTGGGTCTTATTCCCAAGAACTCTGTATCAAAATGATATATGTATATATGTACAAATGTATTTATATGGCCTACTCCCAACACAATGCCCCCCGACAGATCCTGTCTCCCGGTCTAAATCCAAAGTGTACGAAAACCCATCATGTCCTGTGAAATGATGATGTTGTTGATGATGCTTGTAATGGTGATGGTGTTGATGTGGATGATGAGTGATGGGAACAACCCATGCAGGAATGGCTCGCTCTCAAAGTGGGATGGAACTGCAACTACGTCTGCCATCACTGCGGTGCCCATAAGACTTCTTATGCAAAAGTGCCGGGTGACCTCGAAGCACGCCGCGATCAGCGAGACTTCGAAACCCATGCCTGCCGAAAGTCGGAGTGTGTCCGGAACAAATGTTTTTGGTGGGGTTAATTAGGGATTTGAGGCCCTTGGGGGTTAGGGGCTAGCTCTAAAGCTAGGCCATAAAATTTAGTCGGGTCTTCTCCCCAATATATTGTAATGGCCTGTACTTGCGATATAAAGCCATATAAATATATTACACCCAAAGGCCCAAAGGCTATACACCCTAGACCCTGCCTGTACCCCTAGCAGCCAATTCGGAAGGGCTCCTTGCTGGGTTTGGTGAACTTCTCACCGGAGTACATCCGGTGGTGTTCCATGCATACCCTGAACCTTGGGTTTGGGCAGAGCCTCTTGGGCTCGGCTTTGCGGGTGATGCTGGAGGCCAATGTGTGGGGTGATGGCTCCGACGAGAAGCAGCTTAAGGCTGCCTTTGATGAGTTTGATTCCTGGGCCAAGGCCAACCGAATCCCGCAGCTTGACTTTACATGATGTGAGGAGTCCGTGTCCAACCATTTTGACAGCTTGTTAGGCTTACTAGTTCGGATTAATGCAAACTCAGTCACAGCCAGCCGGGCTTCAAGATCTCGAGTGTGGAGCGTTACCCTATTTTCCAATGCAAGGCTTACAATGCAACTCAGCTGGATTGTTTATACCTAAGTCTTGTAATGGCCGCTACATTCAATCATATTGCATGGTGCAACATAGAAAGTTACCTCCCTGCAGGGAAGAGTGGTGATTGCATGGATCGCCGGCAAAGCTGTGCAGTGTATGCAAACACCAGAGCTGGAGCTGCTGGCAAGCTCTTTGTGCATTGGCTCGGATATGATAGCACAAGTTTGTGATTTACCATCCACGGGAACCTGAAATCTAGAGGCGTTATAATCCTATGCATGATACCGGTACGGTTACACCAGTACCTCCTAGACACCTCTCCCTGACTTCCCCCACAAGCCCTGATGCATCACTCGACCCAGGACCTAAATGCTAGTGCTGCTAAACCTTGACCCTAAACCCTAAACCCTAAACTAAGATATAAGCAGGAACCCTCAAGCCCAACAGAAGTCCTTTTGCATTTGTTCAGAGATCATTGCACCAGCTAGAAGATTAATGCTACATGCCCGAATCGTACGAAGTGCTAGTCTTGTAGCCTTGAGCTGTCCGATAATCTAGAAGAACAAAAGGAGAAAGTCATATACCCTCAAATTTGATAAGCCTCTTGTCCGAGGTGGCACCTGGCCAGCTGGTTCAATACGACGGAGCGCGCCACCCGCTACCTGTCGGTTGAAGAGGCCGGCAGGCTGAGCCGCTCTTGTGCTTCTTGGCTTTCGAGTGAGCTTTTGGGTTGATGGTAATAGTGGCTACATAGATTGTCATCCGAAAGACTGGTTCCAGGATTCCTCTTTGGATGCCTACCTGCAGCTTGCAAAGTGTGCCGTGGAGAAGAAGGTTTGCTTGTTTCCGATCAAGCCAAAGTTCCATGTCATACACTCAGATTCTTTAAAGCATGAGGTATGGCAGGTATCAATCAGTGCATATGTGCAGTATAAGGTTTACACATTTGTAGGTTCAGAACATGTCTTGCTGAGGGCTGGCAGGAAATGGCCTACTGGGCCGTGAAGCACCGCAACCTGTCTAAACCCCAATACCCTAAACCCTGAATCCTGAACCCAGAACCCTAATAACCACAAACCCTAAACCCTAAACTCAATGTAAGAGTCCGCTGCAATCGTACATGTGGGTAACGATCTAAGGTATCAATCCAAGAACCTACCACTGCTTCAAGCAAGAGGACATGGTAGGGTCTATGGTGAGCACTGGTCTTAGCTGTTGTTTGGGCCACATAGGTGCATCCTACCTGCCTTGACCTTTACGGGGGAGGAATGTGTAAAGGAATGGCCAAGGAATCGCGGAGTCATGCCACAAGCGATCCGTTGAGGAGACTGCTTTGGCTCGGGTCTATCTCCAGCTCGTCTACTCGCACAGCAGCCCTTGAACTTCGGGTTTGCAAGCCATATGCTGTAGCCCCAAACAGGTAGCTTGACTCGTAAGTTTTCAAAGATCACACAAGGCTGCTGCAAGCTCGATCCTTTTATCTTGAGGGTATTCCCTCATGAGCAAATTTAATGCCAATTTATGCAAACCCCGCATGTGTGCCTCGACGAGCTGTGCCGAGAAAAGGTGCCATGGAGGCGCGATCGATGGGCCCCTAGTTTCTGAGATCACCAATCATAGCAAGCCCCAGCTGAGATCAATGTTCAGGCTTCGAGCCTTGTTTTCCGATTCGATGGTACCGATAGACCCTTCAGGCAACCCTTAAACCCCCATCCACACCTGATCCTAAACCAAAGCTTAAGCTGCCCGACATCGTGGGTCGATCCAACTAGCGACTTCAGGCACTAGCAACTTATTAAGACACCACAACTACTACCCTGAAGATGGGAGCAGCGCCGGGGGATTTCAGGATCTTGGGGTTTAGGGGTTTAGGGTTGAGGGCTTTAGGGTTTAGGGTTTAGGGTTTAGGGCTTTAGGGTTTAGGGGTTTAGTAGGGGCTTAGGGTCTAGGGTTTAGGGGTTTAGGGGGTGGGGATTAGGGCATCGTGTCCAGGGGCTGGGGGCTAATGGGCTTAAATGTGTGTCCCTGTGTGGGTGGGTCGTGCTTGGCCCAACTAAAGGTTTGAGGGTTGAGGGGTGTAGGAGATTAGGGTTGTCTGCTGCGCTTTTAAGGGTCTGTGATTTAGGGTATTTCGTCTAGGGTGTAAACAGGGTTTAGGATTTAGGGCTTAAGGTTGTGCATGTTTGTGCTAGTGGTGTTGATTAAAACCGGTAGCAGTAATGCTAGCAGCCCTTAATATGTGTATGTATATGTATAGTAGCACTACTCGATGTCGAAGCTGATAGTAGAGCAAGCAAGAACCATAACATCCATGCGTGGTATGTCTGGTCTGTATCAGGTGAGAAATGGCCATTAAAATCGGACCACTCTGCAAACCCAGATTCCCGGGCCCCCTGACAGTCTGACCAGTATGATGTGGGGAAGCTCATCTGCCGCCCTAGGTGTTCGAGCACCGAATGAAAGAAATCGGGCTTAGAACACATGCCTCATATGATCGAGGCCAGCTGCAGTTCACTTCCCCTCCAAAAGTCGTCGTCAGGCACATCAAAGTGAAAGTCGTGATCGTTGTCGTGGTGGTGGTGGGGGGGTGCAGGAGCAAGAGGATCGATGCTTGACATGTTTGGTCTTTATCAGGTGAGAAATGGCCATTAAAATCGGACCACTCTGCAAACCCAGATTCCCGGGCCCCCTGACAATCTGACCAGTATGATGTGGGGAAGCTCATTTGCCGCCCTAGGTGTTCGAGCACCGAATGAAAGAAATCGGGCTTAGAACACATGCCTCATGTGATCAAGGCCAGCTGCAGTTCACTTCCCCTCCAAAAGTCGTCGTCAGGCACATCTGGTGGGGGGTGCAGGAGCAAGAGGATCGATGCTTGACATGTTTGGTCTTTATCAGGTGAGAAATGGCCATTAAAATCGGACCACTCTGCAAACCCAGATTCCCGGGCCCCCTGACAGTCTGACCAGTATGATGTGGGGAAGCTCATTTGCCGCCCTAGGTGTTCGAGCACCGAATGAAAGAAATCGGGCTTAGAACACATGCCTCATGTGATCGAGGCCAGCTGCAGTTCACTTCCCCTCCAAAAGTCGTCGTCACGCACAACAACATAGAAGTCGGGATCACGTTTCTGTTGGGGGTGTGCGAAGGGATAACTAGTATGTGCTACAGTCATAGTACGTACAAGTCGTAATACTAGAAGCGGTAGTAAAAGAAGAAATTAAAGATACTTTAATGTAAAATCCACTGTGTATCATGACTTTATAAGATGAATCTGTACTGTGACATGTGCGAGTGTTTTGCTTGGTCAGTGACTGTTTTCTGTGACCCCCCCCCCGGCCCCATGTCTCCATATATACATGCATTCGGGCGACATCCTCTATGCACGAACATAGCCCCCAATGTTCTCATATACAGCAACACGGACCCTCTGGGTACCATATGAGTAGTTCTTTGCTTAGGGTCCCCAAATAGTACGGCACCCTTATACAAGGGAACCTAAAAAGGGACTCTAGCTTAGAGAACTATCCTTTTAGGTATGTTTGGGGAGCCCTTCAGGGAGGGGGCCGAGGTTTGGGATTGGTTTTTGGGGTTTAGTTTATCGCTTAGGGTTTAGAGTTGAGGGCTTAGGGTTTAGGGTAGCTAGGGCAGCGGCTTATTTCTAGGCCTGAGGTTTAGGGAAATTGGCATGTAGGGTCTAGGGGGGTCATAGGGTTTCGAGTTTAGGTCCTTAAGGACTAAATGACCCTTAAAACTAGGGGCCCTATACCCTCATACTATGATTCCCTATATGGTTATATGAACCCTAAACCCTCTTAGGGTTCTTTTCGTCCTTTAGGGGTTTTCGAAGGGCTCAGGGTTTTGGGGTTTGGGGTTTCCGCAATATGAGGTTTCAGCTTTCGGGTCGAGAAGCGCGATATCCATATGGTCCCCCCGAAGAGTGACCCCTGAAAGCATGAGGATTTCTACTGTAGTACGGGTACTAGAAGGATGCTGTGCATGAGGGTTCTCTGAGGGCTGTAATATAGGTAATTACTTTTGAAGGATGCTATAGGCTATAAGTACGTAGAAGTATGTTTGCCTTCCATACAACCCGACTTGCTGAAGTCCTCTGTCTCTCTCCGTCGAGCCTGCACAACCTCCTCCGCAAAAGACCTACCTTTTCCGGGTTGCTTAGGACGACTTTCTTAGCGGAACCCTTAAACGTGGGTGTTGGAGGCTACAGTGGATCCTAAAGCAAAAGCGACAGACCACAGATGCGAAGAAATGTGGTTTAGGGAACGGTTTAGGGCTAAACGGTTAAACCCAACATCAATGGCTTCCATGAACTTCTGTTGTTGTGTCGGACCTAGGGGATTTAGCCTCTGAGCCTGAACCCCAGCTGCCAAACTCCTAAACTCTGAACCTCAGGCCCCCGAACTGCGCTAAACTCTAGACCCCAATCGGGCTGGGCTTTGCCCATTATTGATTAGCAGGGCTACGAGGAGGATTAACATCCTCGAAGCTTTAAGAACACGAAAGTCGGGCGTAGGGTTTAGGGTTTAGGACGAAAGTCACCCAACAACCCTAGACCCCGTCCAAAGGCGACCCATATACCCTGAACCCTAGAGCCTAAACCCTGAACCCTAAACCCTACCTAGACCCCCAAAAACCTACCTTTTTAATAAGGATCGACATATATAAGGAAATCATAATAAGGAGCCCTAAAAAGGTGTAGATTCTTTGGGGTTAAGGTATACCCTGAACCCCCCTCCCTCAAAAACCCTAAATCCCCATGCGCCAGGTCTACGAGAACATCCTGCCCTTGCTTGCAGAGGATGTGGCAGATCAGATCATCTACGCGACCACGCGACCCAGGTCCGGTGCTGGGGGTTTCGGGTTTTGGATTTTAGGATGTCAGGATCTAGGATCATAAGGATGTACCCATAGGCTCCATACAGTAGTAGTTCCTTTTTGGGATTACCTTATAGAATCCTAAATATACACCCCAAAAAGGAACTACTCTGGAGCCTATGGGTAGGGATCTAGGTTCCCCAGTAGTACCCTTTTGCCCTTTTTGGTTTGGGGTCTCCTTATTACAAAAAGGAAGAAAAAGGGTACCCTTATTATTAAGGGGTTACTGGAGAACCTAGGGATTTTAGGGTTTCAGGATCTATGACCATAAGGATGTAGAGTTTGGTGTGTAGGTTTTCTTTCGGCTTGGGGTTTCGAGCTTATCATCCTAACCTAAACTAAACCCGGCACCCCGAACCCTAAACTCAGGTTTCAGATCCCCGGTTTTGGAGTTCCGAGCTCCCGGCTTGATGGGGTTGAAAGGGTTTTCGTGCAGTGTTGCGGCTTATAATGTCGGATTAAACGGCGCTAAACCCTAAACCCCTAAACATTAGCCAATAACCTTTGTGGGTTTAAGGCTCAGGGCAACTGAAAGAAGCACCTTTAAGCTTTCAGGCCCCTAAACCCTAAACCCCTAAACCCCCAAACCCCTAGGAATCTGCTCCGGCTTTGCCGATGCCACTCTAGGTTTTCGGTTTGTGAGATCCAGGGCAGGGCTTTGGCTTACTATAGGGGCCTGAATGATAGTTACCAATGCTACTATCTACCGGGGGGTTCCCTTGTAGACTTATAGTATACTATACCCCAAAGCCCCATTCTAATAATTAGGGCCCATACGTTATGGGTTTCGTGGTTGGAGTTCGGTTTGGGTTCCTACGGCCTAAACCCCCTGGAAACCCCAAAACCGTCTGGGAACCCCAGACCCTAGAAACCTAAGTGGGTAGTTCTCCATATTAGGGTCCCGTTTTAGGAGCCCAGTATGAGCCGGCACCCTTATAACAAAGGAATGTAAAGGGACCCCACTTTGGAGAGCTGCCTAAATCTTATAGGGTGTTGGTCTCAATTTTCGGTTTCTCTGTGCGCTTTTGCTTGGCCAGAGACCCCTTCTCTCACCAGTTCGGTGTTACCACTCAGGACCTACTCTATGGGTACTATGAGGGTTTAGGATCGGGTGCCACATCATGCTTATTCGGAATAGGGTTTTAAGTGGATGCTATTGTAACTTTAAGGAATAATACCCTAAAGCCCTAAACCCTAAAACCCTAAACCCTAAAGCTAAACCGTTTGTAACTTTAAGGAATAACATTGCCGGCCCCTTGAATGAACCTGAATGAAATGATGCGAGAGCTTTTCCACCACATGCCATTAGGGTTTAGGGTTTAGGGTTTAGGGTTTTAGGGTTTTAGGGTTTTAGGGTTTAGGGTTGTAGGGTTTAGGGTTTTAGGGTTTAGGGTTTAGGGTTTAGGAGGTACCTTATTTTGGGGTCCTTATAATAAGGATCCTACTATTTAGGATACTTTTTTAGGGTCCCCTATTGTCGGAAACCCCCCATATTAAGTGTTCCATGTTCCAGAATCTGGGTGCTTCTCTCAGTTAGGGTCCCCTTCAGGTCCCCAAAATAGTGAAAGGGAATCTCATTTAGAGAACCACCCGATGCTTTGAGGCATGTGCAGATTGCGGACATCATCTCCTACGCAACGAACCAGGCCGAAAGTGCACGGTTTAGGGTTCAGGGTCTTTACAAACGGGCGCACGACACAGATTTGGAAAGCTACTTCAGCAGGCAGCTTTGGAGGACTTGGTTTGGGGTTTAGGGTTTAGGGTTTAAGGTTCAGGGTTCAGGGTTCCAGGTTTTGGGTTTGGGAGGAGTTCGTTTTGGGCGGAACTGATTTTGTGTGGTTCAAGGGGTTTAATTACTGTGGGTATCAGTCCCGGAGCTGTCTAACTATTCCTAGTTCCCCAATACCCAACCTTTAAACTTTTTGGGTTCTTGTAATTTAGTAGTAATCTGAAAGTTCAGCCTTTTATTTCCCTGGCTTATTGGGGAAGTAAGTGGGAAATTCTCTAAACTAGGGCCCTTTTTCGACCCCCCAATATAGTACGGCGACCCTAAAAGGGACCCTACTTCAGAGAACTACCCAAGTGACCGGGGGAAGGTTCCAGTCGAAGGGAGCAGGCTCCCATTTAATTTCATCTCTCTTGTCGGAATCCAGAAATTTAGGGTTTAAGGTCTAAGGTGGTTCAGGGCTTAAGGTTTAGGGTCCAGGGTTTAAGGTTTAGGGTCTGAGGTGGTTTAGGGTTTAAGGTCCCAAACGTAGAGAACTACCAATATTATCAACAGAGGGTATCAACTCTGGGCGAGGGGGTTTCTTCTTCTCTAGCGGCTGCGCATGGGCGTTATACTATAAGTAAACCCTAAACCCTAAACCCTAAATCCTAAACCCTAAGGTAAGGA
>CAJNJA010064019.1:0-23178 GCA_905231915.1 Symbiodinium necroappetens
AGAGCTTTAGGGTTTAGGGGCTTAGGGCTTGGGGCTTAAGGTTTAGGGCTTAGGGCTTTAGGCCTCAAGGTTTAAGGCTCGGGGCTTTGGAAACTAGGGCTTTGGGCTTGGGGTTTCAAAGCTACAGCCGGAACGGCTCGGTCTTTGTGTCTAGCTCAGTACTCCTGTCAATCCGACTCATCACCAGGATGCGCCGAAAACCCCCCGTGTAATATAAAAGTCAAACCCTCCGAAATCAGATGTCATATTAGGGAGGTCTTAGGGGGAGGGATTACTTCACAATGCCTGCAAGCTGGGCAGACAGTGTGCAGCTATGCACGGAATGCTTGGTGCATCCGAGATAGGCAACTCGTTCGTAAGCCCTAGCTCTGAAGATGAGGCACACCGAGGCTTCATGTCCAGTCGGCGAGGTTGCGCGTTGTCAAAATGCTTTCCCGGCCCGGGCACCGACCGTTCATTCCCATCTACTTACATTTGTCTTATTAAGGATGTCCTACCCCAAGAACGTGGCCAAGAAGTTTCCGTGGCTTGCCTGCAGAGTCGTAGCTGGAAGAAGTTGCCGGCCGGAACAGCAACTATGACAGCCCAGCAGAATGGTCTATCCTTGTATTTTGCAGAGGGCAAAAGTCCATGGCCGACCAACGATGCCTACAGAAAAACCTTGTTGCACAAAGTACTTACAAAACCCTGCAGCACTTAGGATCTCTGCCGGATACATGCTTCTGACTGACAAGCCGCAGGCGAAGTCACGACGCAATTTCCATTCTTGCCTTCGTGGGTCCCTACTTCCTCCCATCTCGCTGTCCCTGGACCCTACTGTATCTGCATGCCTTCGCCCTTCTAGTGATGTTGTCCGACTCACTACATAAGCAGTTCTGGCCCAACGAACCTGTTGACAATAACCGAAGCCTTTGCAACCTAGCAGCTGGAGTAGTGAGGGGGGTCCTCTTCGTGACTTAGCACGCGTCTACGGCATGTCGACCTCACTGCTCTGGATCCTACAGACTGGCAGGACGGCTGCACACAATTCTGCAACAGGAGGGTCGGTGTTTGTTGGTTCAAAGTGAGTCGTAATTTAATTAACAATCCGCTCAGTCCCCACAGATGATTTGTCCCTAAGCGCGACTTGCGCGAATAATATAATATAGTTAACAGGTACACCTGGTGATTAGAGTCCCCGCAAATCGGGCAATTCTCTTGGAGTTTCTGGGCCCAGGTTCACCATGGCCCTCAGCGAGGCTCGCGGCAACCAACCGCCCAGCATCAAAGCGGCTCACCAGGCCACGAACCAGCCGCGAAGAAAGTCAGCGCAGAATGCGCGAGTAGATGTATGTGCCTTTTTCAAGGTACTGTAGCTGGATCTTGTTTATTTCTGCTTGGTTGCATAGCGTCTGCCTTCGATATATACTTACCGACTTGCTCGTCCCTTGGAGTATAACCAAAGAACACAGCGTAAAATAATGGCCTGTGTTGTCTAGCGTCTAGTTGGAGAGTGGGCCGTTTGCGCACATGCTCCTGATCCGTTTCGATTTAGATGTTTTATTTTGCGACGTTTCTGCTGCTTGTGGCAAGCGGAGATTTACGGGGTTGTTCGGGAATTTGTACGGTTTATGTGTATTCTCGGGATGTACGACTTGACTTAGACTCTGTATTTCCCTTCGCATTAACGCCTTCGGGCCCTGCATGAGCGTGTTTTGTATACCCGGTCGTGCTCCTTGTGATTTGAGGCCTTGGATCCTGGGACTTCCTGCATCAGATTGCATCCTTTGGCTCCAGGCCGCCAGCGCCTCCCAGCCCAGCTCGCCGAAACGGGGACCCGAACCCGACCGAAATGGGCGGCTCCCGGTGCCTTGGTTCAGGAAGTGCACACCTTTGTCGGCGCGGTGGATGGGACAGTATTTTGTGACATGATGCATCATGATGCATCGCTCTCTTTTCTATGTTCTCTATTTCTATGTATGTATGACTTATGTATGTATGTATATATTTCTTATACACATAATACATAGACACACAGAGGTGTCATGTGTACCTGCGAAGATACATGTGCATAACGATCTCGTGCATACACAGACGTACACAGCAGGTAGAACAGATGGTTCATGTGCACACAAGCAAAGTATGCTTGCATGCATGTATGTAGGTATGCATGTATGGCAATGTATGGTTGGATGCACAAGCCTCATTAAGTACATGATGTAGCAACCACGCACAATGTGCACGTGATTTTCTACGCACGAATGCACATGTACTGTAGAAACAACGGTAGTTGCAAGTCCGGGGTTGAGTTGCACAGAGCACCGTGGCAGTTGGTGTTCAGGCTCAGCCGTGGTGTGTCACCCACTCCATCCAGGAAATACGCTCGTCGCGGTCACAGAATGCTTCGCGGCCTGTGATCCAGGAGAGCAATCAGTCTTCGGCTTGCAGGCAATCATTCGCCAAACCGGGAAATAGACACTCCTTAGAATCTTGCAAAGCAAATATTTCGCCTGGTTGTTGCGGTTGCTAGAGTACTCGTCGTTCAACTTTGTCCTGCTTCAGAATGTTGAAATCAGACGCTCTCGGCCTCTGCAAATGTTGAAGCCAGCATAGCCCGTTTCGACATGGCGAGCCTGTGAGAGATGCCTCTTCAGTTTCATCGAGCTTCGGCCCGTTACTGCACGTGTCTCCACTGGACTTGGCAGGAGTCGGAGGTGAACCTCGCAACTACACCGGCGACGTTGTCCGCAGACCAGGCACGCACAACCGCTGTCCTGCAGTTGAGATGTGTAGCTGCCAAAGGAGAATTTGTTCATCTAGTAGTTCTACCAAGCCACCCTCGCCTTGACATCCGTGGTTTCATCATCCAGTGTTGCGTGGCACATCACAAAGCTGGTGAAGGAGTGGCATAGCTGCAATTAGCAATGGCAACTCTGCAGTTGGAGAAGGTCGGGCTGGACAGGATTTGGTGTGGGTGCGAACCAGTCGCTGGTTTCAGGCTGCAAGCGGAAAGGGGATCGGATTCATTCCAATGCGCAGAGAAACTTCCCCTCTGGCCAGGCAAACTCCAGCGATAATGCCAACTTGCAAAGCTCTCTCGAACCAGTCGGTCCGATTTCCGCACCCGAATCTCAGGAAGCATTGGGAAGCGTGGCTAGCATCGCTTCACCCTCAGTTAAAGAGCGTCGCCCAACTGGCGCGATGGTCTTGTAAAGTGCATTCGTGCCCCGCTATTTTCACCACTCCTTTCTATTAGTCGTATTGGCGACCCCGCAATCGCCACAATCGATCTCTGAGAGGCTCTGAGCGTAAGTCTTATAACAAATGCACAGGGAAGCGTCTCCGGAAAACTCTGTCATGGCATAAACATGGTCCCTGCGCCCGCTGCAGCCTGCAGCTGTATCAGAAACTGGCCGGCGCACCCCAAAATCACCTTGAAACCCTAAGCCATCCGAAAACCCTATCGCAGATGCCCCAAAGCCCGAACTCCCCACACGGAAGAAGAGGCCGCGTCCGCAAAGCTCTGGGAGAGGCTATATCGGCCCCGACGCTCTCCAGACGAGCAGGAGTGCCCGTAATCATGGGGACCCGTTTCGGCGGGTAGGGGCCTTAATACCAGTAATAAGGACCTATTATGACTGAATAGGGTTTGGGGCCTTTAGGGTTTAGGGATAGGGATGTTTACGGGCTGAGGAGTTGTGGGCTCAAGGCTTACGTACTACAAGTTTGGGCGGTTCAGGGCTCACCCCGTCGCTTCAGAGGGTTGTAGGAGCAAGGAGTCGAGGTTTCCGGACTTCGACATGCGGTTCTTGATGTTCGAGCGTTTAGGCTATTATACAGTACCTACTATGTGACTGCATCATACTGCATCCTTTATACACATCTGCAGTTGTACCCATTCGCAGATCCATACAATCCGGCATGAAACAACGATTGCATGGATGGTTAGATCGAAAGTTGGTTTATGTGTGTGTTTTGTCTGTTGTATGTGGTTGTTCTTCTCAGCGTGAGGTGGGCAGAGACAGACACAGTATATTCGAACTACATAATGCCGGCATTTATGCACACCCTTGTAGCAAACACCCATGGGTCCTTGCTGCCTCTAGTGGAGTAAGCAGACTTTCTGATAGGAGGTACTTCATGAGCAAGGCTTGCGCAAGCTTGCACCAAAAGTTCCACGAACTCGTCCAAAGTCGTCATGACAACTCTTAACCGGCAGTGCCTTAGAGAGTAAATACTTCTTGTTCGGGAGTATCTCTCACCTCTGACCCTTTCCTCTGTGGCTCCGAATCCCAAAGCAGCAACCCTCCTTGTCAGACCCAATTCCATGCCTTTCGGAGCCCTGTATACTTGGATCCAGGAGCGCTACTTTGCGAAGCCACTCTGACCAGTTTCTGAAGCGGTCAAGGTTTGGGAACTTTGGACGGAAAGACACACAGTCTTAACCTGAGAAGGAGGAGGAGGAGGGTGTGGTGTTGGAGAAGGCTAGAGTTCTACAATCCAGAGGGGTCTGCAGGAGCAAGATACACGGTTTCTGTGGAGCTGACATCCAGCAACACAAGCTTCCCGACTCAGTCGGAGGTGGTACAGCTTCCGGTATCTTCCAGTTTCAGCGGCTTGTTGCCTGTATCTGCCGCGTTCCGGGTGTAGAGACCGTGAGACGCCAAGTGAGGCTCGCGAAGCCGAAGGTCGTTCGCCCAAAGGTGGTGCCCGTCGAGTTCGGCGTCCGCGAGCACCTTTGGAATCATGCTGAAGGTTTGTACTGGTGAGAGTATACAGCAAGGGTTTAAGGCGCAGTGATCTCATCAGAGCGGGTAGGAGCTGTGACATTTTCCCAATCTTTGGGTTTAGATTTTACACAGGGTTTCAGAGCCATAAATAAAGTCAGGTCAGAGCTTTTCTATGTTGCAGGTTTCAGGTTGAAGGCTCGGGCTTTCAACCTTTCAGTTTCACACTTCGCTTGTCGGTAGTTTCAGCTAACCCTATATGAACCCAACCAAAGCCCAACAAAATTCTGGGGGCTGTGCCTACGGGCGGGCAGTGCAGGTAGAACTGACTGACGCCGCTGCCCGACCCCAAGAAGCGGCGTCTGGCATATAAACGCCACGTAGCTCGAGAATCACCAGGGAGGGAGAGTAGGAGGGAGGGGAGGTACCGCCAGGCTAGATCGGAGGGAGGTTTGGGAGGGGGAGGGGGTGGGAGGTAATTAGGGAGTGGCGCCCGGCGGGCTAGATGAAACGCCCAGACTCCGCGCTAGTAGTAGTAGTAGTAGTAGTAGTAGTAGTAGCTTAGTAGTAGTACTAGTACTAGTACTAGTACTAGTAGCAGTAGTACTAGCAGTAGTAGCAGTAGTACTAGTACTAGTACTAGTAGTAGTAGTAGTAGTAGTCGTCGTCGTCGTCGTAGCAGTAGTAGCGGTAGTCTCAGTAGTCTTGGCTGTAGTGGTAGTAGCGGTAGTAGTGGGAGTGAGTGGTAGAGAGTGGTGGTAGTGGCAGTAGTGAAAGCAGGGAGTGGAAGTAGCGGTTTTCAAGAGTGTGCTTCTGTTCTCCGATGCACACTAGAACGGCCTCCTGTTTTGTGCAGAGCCGAAGCACGAGCTCATGAGGGACTAGGACGAGCAACGAATGATGTTTCGCCCTTCCGAAGATTTGCAGGGCGTGAGGGGTGAGAGACCATGACCAAAGAAATCGAATCCTGAAAGCAACCAAGGCAGTCAGCTTTCGGCCGTGCCTCTGAGAGACATCTCATGTCACGCCTCACTCGGATCTACGAGGCTCCGGGTTGGAGGTGTCAGCGCGTTTCGTATCGCGCAAAACACCTTCAGACACCTGCGCAACAACACATCGCCGAACCATGACCCTCACGATTGTTCTTTTCGGGGTTTCCTGACGTAGTTGAGTCGTAGGATATCTAGGATGACTTCACGCCTGTGACTCGTCACGGCGTTATGCCTATCTCGGTCACAGGAAGGATTATGGAACACCCGGTACAAGCCGTGCCTTAAAGCCTGGACGC
This sequence comes from Symbiodinium necroappetens, assembly GCA_905231915.1. NCBI lineage: Eukaryota > Dinophyceae > Suessiales > Symbiodiniaceae > Symbiodinium > Symbiodinium necroappetens. The sequence continues at coordinate 5,995 of CAJNJA010064019.1, forward strand.
CCCAAGCAGTCCCTCCCTCTCCTCAAGATCTTACACTCGTGCACAACAGAGGATGGAGCCCCCCTGACGATCAATGTCATTCTGACCGCATGGCAAGCTCAGAAACAGACAGGCCAAGCTCGACGAAGAGCTGGAGCGCCAAGAGTCCGAGCGACGCCAGGTGTGGGCTGCTTTGAAATCGGATCCCTTGTCGGGGCTCCTTTGTGCATGACTATTTATCAGATGAGGTAGTTTAGGATGTTTAGGTGCGACCCGTTTTGAGAACTGCAACTGGGCTTGGCCATTTTGTACGATTAAGTAGACAAGCCGAAGCCAAGCCATGGATTCCCCGTATTACGAAAAGCGTAGCTGTGAGCTTCCAACCTCAATCTACGAGCTGGTGGAGGGTGCGTGCTGCTGAAGCATGTGAATGAGAAGGATTGTTCTTTGTTTCGCGGGCACAGATCAGTTTGGCAGCAGTTTATGGACTAGTTTGGGCAAACATCTCGCTGCAAACAGGCACGCTGCTGCTACGATGATGCTGAGGACTCACTGATGTTGCTGGGCCGCAGAGTGCAGATAGTTGTGTTGCTACTGTAGCATGTTTGTTCAGGGTCCTGATCGTCTTCTGCGCTTACTCCGTCTTCTTCCGTACTGTCTTTGCAGTTGCTGTCCAGCTGGAGGGCCCGCCAGAGCAGGTTTCCACGTGCAACCACACTCGCCCCTACCGCTACCCTAGAGAAAAAGACGCGCAGAAAGCCATGTTTTGAGTACACAACCCAGACCATGAGGCCATGAACAAAAGGAGAGAATCCCCAGACCACGAAGTGCTGAAGTCTGCGTAGTCCCGAAGTCCTGATATCAAGCAACAACAGCGCAGTCCTGGAACCGAGCTTCGGTTCACTTCCCAACATAGCCTCAACACAAAGCAAGAGCTGACAGGTCCGGCACTGCTCCTCCTGATCCGAGCCCCGTGACCTCGGATTGCGAAGCAGAAGAAGCCGATTAGGTTAGGGGCCTGCTTGGTTTTCAATCATCGAGCCTTAAGACTGATCCAGTTAATTGGAATCTAGATGCGGAGAATTAGTAGAGAACAAGTGGCGGTCAGGGCTTGGGCCGTGGAACGTTTTTGGTGGGTCTACAACAAGTAAATCCGGGTTTTGAGTAGCGGAATGTAATTCGCAGCATTGGTTCCGAGTTCCGAGTGTTGCAGCCAGTTTCGAGTTGTACAGTTTAGCTCAGCTCTGAGATCGTGCAAGCCAAAGGCATGCATAACACCCGTCTCACCGGCCACACAAGGAATGTATCTGGGAGCATCAAGACATGGGCGTGCCGAGGTTCAGAGCATTTAGGTGCACCGAAGCATCGACGTCTTCTGCGGACTGACGGTTGGCCCGGGCAGGATCCGCAATCTGAAGAGGAATACGACCGGAACTATTGGATGCCGACCTCGGAGGACTGCCTTTGCTCAGCGAGAGGAGCAGGGGACGGTTCGTGCATGGTACATTCGACCTGGAAAGGAAAATCGGCTTACAACACAAGCACGTAACGATACGGCGCGTTCGCATGGATGTGCAGACTTCCGCCTTCTGGAGTTTTACTTTGGGGGAAGGCTGTGGATGAGGCGTTCAGGCTTTGAGTCCTTCGGGTCTGCCGAAAGGTTCGATGTGTGTCAACTGAAGACTTGCCTTTGTCTCGGAAGCCTTGCTACTAACCTAGGGGTGGGGGGTTTCTTGGAGATCCTGAGGGTCTTTGTGAGCAGGTTCTTGCTTTTGTAAGGTTTGGGTTGCATGACTCCCATATCGTTCACATGGATATTGTGGGATTTAGTTGCGGTGAGTTTTTCGTCACTGTACCGACTGGCCACTAGTTGTGTTGTCGTGGCATTCGTTTCTGGCAATAGTTTTATCCATCAGTGTTGCGTGTTAATCATCACGTTGCTGCCGTGTTTGCTGGTGCTTTTAGTTGGGTGTGTATGCAACTCCTGTGCCAAAGGATTTATGATTCTTGCAGCAGGGGGATGGAGCAGGCCTGTGGAGCTCCATCTACCCACGCTCTCCACAGTGTCCTAAGGATGTCACCAGGGACGCCTTGTGACATACCTGGACTTGCAATGGCAACCAGGCTCAGCCATAAACCTGGCAAATCGAAGATGTAATCTACCAGCACAGAGCATCCATCAAAGCGAGGGTCACTGGTTTGCAAGTGTGTTTTCCCGACAGTACTTCTGCCAAAGCGCTGTCGGGCTCCCGATCAGCGGGGGGAACTGGGAACATCTGGTGCATCCCGACTTTACGTGTCCTTTTCTGGTGCATGAGCCTTCAGTCCCTGCAGACCCACATGAATGAGGCCCCAATTACCAAGTTTAATTTGCCACTGGAAAACCCACTGTCCTGGTTCGCGCTCCAAAGAGCAGACAGCTCCCTGAAAGAACCCAGGTCTAGGAGCTCAGGAGTAGCTACATCATCATCAAATCATTTAACATTCTTGTATCACGCCTCTGCTTTGTTGTCTGAGCCCTGGCAAACTATCATTTTCACTTTCAGCAACACCAAGAACGCGGAAAAGGACATCGAGAGGATGCAAGACCTTCGCCTCCTTCGTCGATTTCAAGTCCAACGTATGCGTCAATGCCTTTGGAGTAGCTTGTCGTGTTGCTGTGGTGCTGCCGGTTGTTTGTCGTCGTCTCTGTTGCACGTGTAAGGTTGTGGTGATGGCTGTTCTCTTCGAACAGTCGTCGTCGTCGTGTTGTTCTTTTTGTTGCTTCTCGTTCGTCGTCGGTTTTGTTGCCAGTGTAGATGTTGTGGTGTTGGCTGTTGTGCCTTTCGGTCGTCGTCGTCGGTCTTGTGTTTCTGACGTTGGTGCCTTTCGTCGTTCGTCGGCGTCGCCGGTGTCGTCGTCGTTGTTGTTGTTGGAGTGTGCCCAGATCTGCTACGCCGTCGCCAGCTACCGGCACACACAGGTTCATGTGTGTGAGACTCCTGTGCCAATGGATTTTATTGTTGAAGCAGGGGGATGGAGCAGGCCTGTGGAGCTCCATCTACCCACGCTCTCCACAGTGTCCTGAGGCTGTCACCAGGGACGCCTTGTGACATACCTGGATTTGCAATGGCAACCAGACTAAGCCATAAACCTGGCAAGTCGTAGATGCTAGCACAAACCGCATCCATTTGCAAGTTGTGCGCGTGCATTGTTGTCGTTGCCTTTTTGTTGTGGGCGTTGTTGCTGTTGTTGTTGTTAGTCTTTGCTACAAGTGTCGTTCATACCTGCCCAGTAGCATCATGAATCATGATCCTTTAATTGCCTTAGTCATGGATTTTGTTTACCAGGAATTTTTGCCAATACTCGAATCGCTTCGCGTATTGTGTCGCTTTGGGTGCTGGCCTAGACGGTAGCAGGCTTATGGCGAAGAGTCCAGGAAGTTCGAAGATGCGAGCAAGTTGAGTAAAGTTTTCTTGTTTTCCTCGTTAGCGTTTTTGATCCTCGAACACTGCCACCAATGAAACAAAATCTCAGTTATCACCGCACAACAAGCCGTGTCGCTGAGGGGTGACACACAGCCAGTCGCCAAATATATCTGATCCGGGTTTGAGCGTGCATGAGAGCGTTTGACAGACGCCAGGAGCTGGCGATGATGGTGCGCATGGTGCCTTTGGGTGCTTTTCATGTGCTGAAGGTTCATTCGTGGATGGCCGTTGAGTATAGGGCAGGTGGCTGTTGGAATTCACAACGGACGGCATGCTCGAGATCTGAATCGCTTCGTCATAGGTTTTGGACCTTGGGGAGGATCTTTTCTCGTCAGATGCTGCCATGTTCTAGCATTCTACAGCTAGCATGTCACAGGCGATATTATGCGTCACAAACGCAGTGTCAGTCACGCTCAATCATGCATAGATCCATGTCGGCCTTGAACAACGACGGCCTGTGGCGCACTAAAGATTGTTGTGTGGGATGCCTGCATCCTGCTTGTCACTGACCTTCGTAAGCAAGGAAGTTCAGTGACCAGTCTTACACGACCCCATCTCCGTGAAAGCATGCCCCACCCTCGAGACAGAAGCCGATCAGCCTTGCAGTGACACGTTCTGGCCGACATGCGTTCAAGGACAAGAACCCCTAATTATTCTTTGATGATGAGGCATGATGAGGCCCTTTAAAACGGGACAGATCACCACGTATCAATGCTCAGGACCCAGAACACACAAGAGCTTTAAGCATCATGCACAACTCCACGCCAGGGAGAGCTGCCCCACATCATGGGCGACCACTTCAACATGGTGGGTGCACCCTGGGATTTCTCCTTTTCGGAAGCGCAAATGTATTGATACTTTCTGAAATGCTCCAGAGCATGGCCGTGCCTTCCACGGGCATGTTGAACGGCGAGTTGGGTAGCATGGAGTCATAAGCCAACGAGGGAATTACAGTGATTGCCGGGTTTGAGTTAGTCCAGGCTAAATGCACTAGCTTATCTTGTCTATCATTTATGTGCACTGAAGTTTGTAACAGGAGACGTTAGAGCAGTCTATGTGGTTTTGTTGTTGTTGCTTGCGTGTTGTGGTAGGCACTTCACAGTATGGCCCTGCTTTGCAGCCCTCGGCTGAAGGAAGGTGTTGGAGCTTCCGGTGCCAGCACTAGCGATTTTCGGACATTCTCATTCACAGTCTTTTGGCTGATCGCACAGACTCGCATAAGTCTCAAAAAACCCGCGTTGGTCGAGGGCCCTGTGACATCCAACAGCCTTTGCGTTGTCCTGCAAAGGGCAGTTTAGAGCTTCGGGCACGGGAACTTGTCAAGTGTCCGAAGGAGTTCGATTGCGACCGAAGGTCCAGATCCGCCACGCGTACCCAAAGGGGTCGCAAGGTTGCGTGCCGATTTAGCGCAGGTACGGCAGGTACGGCGCAGAAATGCACAGACAAGGAGGTCGTTGGCGTTCGCGTAGCGCTCGCACGCTGTCGCAGAGGATCACCTAAGCCTGGCTTTCTTCCAGGCCAGGTGCTCGATGAGGTCCAAGTGAGGTGTGACTGACCCACCATGGACGAGCTTTTCTCAAGGCTTAGCGCCACATGTTCCGATTTGGGGTCATTGCAATGGGGGTTTGTTTGGGGTCGGACAGCAGCCTATATACCTGCACCAACGCCACACATCAAGACACATGCATACACGCATGCATGTCTGCATGCAAGCATCCTTGCAGATTGCTGGCTTGTTAGCTTTCGACCTTGCTTGCACAGAAACGCGCACGAACACATTCTACGAACAGATATGCGCATAAACCATTTGCATGGGTTGGAGTCGTCCTATGAAGCTGGGGTGCTGGATGCTGCATGTGTGTCCTCAATGACAGCATTGGGCAGCTGCTTGGACTTCTCCAGCTCAGCCAGCTGCAATGAGACGCACGAGAGCCGCGGGCAGTGTACCCGCCATGATCAAGACGCGGAGACTCTTCTTTGAACGCGGTGCGCGATACCCGCTTAGGTTTGCAATGCTGCCGCTTCTTCCGGCCCTGGTTCGACAGGTGCAGCTTTGCTGCGCCGGTGCGGCACTGCAGCGACTGGCTTTACCGGAAGTCCTGGCAGATCGACGCAAGTATTTGCTGCTTTGTACACGGGGTCTCGAAGACCAGGCCGAGGCCTTGCTTTGGAGGAGCCTTGGTCGGGAGGTTCCAAGCTGGCGAATACCTCCACCCCAAGATTTGCCGCGTGTTAGCGAAGGCCATGCAGCAGTCGGGAAGCTGGTTATTGGGCTCAAAGACGGCGAGGACTTCCCTTGTGGAGGCATTCCTGGAATCATCCACATTTATGCCTTGGTGGATTCTGCCACGGGGCTTTCCGATGACAAGGAAGCGGCCATGAAGCAGCTTCTCACTTGGACGACAGGCTTCACTACTGGGGCCTGATTAGCAAAGCCACGCTATGCAAATACACAAACAGTAGTCGTAGCAGGGCCCTGTCGTCAAGGCTTCCTAGGTGGTGGATATCAGGTTCCGCTCGATGAACCTTTCTCGTTGCTGTCAAGGTCCGGATCAGTTTACCGGCAGCTCGATGCGAGTCCCTAAATAGAACCTGGCCAGGAGCAGTCTAATCGGAGGGGGTGTTAGTGATCACGGGGGACGTCAAGTTGCGGCAAGCGGCCCGTCTAACCGAGGCGTTTATCAATGAATACTGAACCGAGATTATGCAGTACGAACGCATGAACCAGAGGCCTTTCCAGATACACAATGCCTCATGGCTCAGGAATCTGCTCGTGAAGCCTAATTTGGGGGGTATGGAATGCCAGTCAGAAATCAACAGGAGTGCTCGCAACGCTTTCTCCAAAGTCTCCTTTTATGAGAGCTTGGACACGCAAGTCAGACAGTCAGACCCAAAGCCCCATTAAGGCTGCAGACGAACAAACCTTCAGAGGCCAAGCCCACAGCCTAAGCCCTGCCCTAAAGCGCTAAGCCCAAAGACTTGAACATCTCGGTGCAGGTTTGGGTCCGGAGTTACTGACGGCTGTCCGGCTAACACCTGCAAGCACGGCCACCGAAGCCACCTTCCGCGCTTCGGTCGTGCGAGACGGGGAGCACAACTTCACGTCCGAGGAGTGGGAAGATGGGTAATCGGCTGTGCTTTGAGGGTGTGCGATACTTGTGGCAGTTTTGCAGTTCCCGGGTGTTCTTGTGCATGCCAGTCCTCGTCTCCCCCTATCACGCACTAGCTTGGTCTTGGGTCCTAGCCCAGAAGGGACTGGGACGACAAGGCTTCTGTTGTTGGTGTCTTGCCAGGAGCTGCTCTTTCGTCGCTGGGAACCCTGCGAACATTGTCCGACAGTAATAGACAATAAACTGGGCACTGTACCCAAGGTGAAACCCTGAGGTTGTGACGGCTGAAGCATGCTGAAGCGCTGAAACCCTGCAAAGCTGACCTACAAAAGTCCAAGTTCCTGCAATGCTTGTGAGGAGGCCATGCCGGCGGTCGGCGGCGGTGTTGGGATGGCTATGCCGTGGAAGGCTGGGTTCAGGCATCGCGTGTGTATGCTTCGAACTAATACCGATTTAGGAGTTCGGGTGTGTATGGTTTTTGCTTATTTCGTCTGGAGTGTCTAAAGTGTACGTAGGTTCAGCATTGTAGAGGCTGAAAAAACATTCGCTGAGCTTTGCAATCTCGTGATACCGTGCGGTTTGGTGACACTCTGGGGCGCTACTTCACGATCAGATCCTTCCTTCTCGAGACACAGACTGCAAGATTTGGATGACGCCGGTTACTTTTATAAGATGCGACAGAACGGCCAAATATCAGAAAGCCTGTGCTTTAAATGTCAACGACGCTTCGAAGCCATGCTGCAACATGGTGTTCATGATGCATACTGCTGCTAGCGAACATTTTCTTGTCTTGCTGACTTACGTGCCCATCCAGCAAAGGCAACACCAATCTCAAGACTTCATGCAGGCCCTCACCACGACTACGAAAACGCCTCCCAGACTCTAAAGTTTGGACTTTGTGCATCAATCCCTGACCCTGCATGACCATATCGCCCCTCGCTGCACATTTGTATTTGCCGGACAGTGGACTAAATCTTGAGCCTTTGAGTTTGAGCCGATCCCTGTCTCCTTCACGATGCCGAATAAACATGATTCGTAGCTGCGACCGTTGAATTCCTCCTTGCTGCGGGCCTTATAAACCTAGACGAGCTAAGACTCATTCCAATTTGGATGTTAAGTCGTTCATGGCAGAGCGTACAACTGTTGCAATCATGGCATCTTCTGAAGGTCAACCTGAAAACCTACGACATCGAGGTCACAGCGATCATCCACCGCGACACCGTGGCTAAGTTGCCACGTGATTTTCGTTAGCGTTCTCGGGCTTCTAACGCTGGCAGCTGATGCTTCACACGCTTATTCCTGCAGGTTGCTTGTGCATAAGCCAGCGAGCAAGGTAAGCCAGTCCCGGCACGGAAACATCAGGGTTCGCCGGTTGCCTTCATGAAAGCGATTTGCCATTTGCAGCTCCGAAGCCCTATAGACTACACCAGGTGGTCTTGGGACTCTCCTGTGCGCAGCTGGGAAAGTCACGCCGAGGTGTCGGGACTACTTCCTTTCTCAATGTGTAATGCAGAGGTCAGAATACGTCGGATTGGGGACAATCTGTTGGCGCGCGGCACCTGCTCCTATCTTTGAGGTGTGCTCTCGAAAAAGTGAAGCGACTGATTGGTTTTTTCGGAGAGACGGAGGGAGCCAGGCACAAAGATTGGGATGCAAGTAAACAGAGAGCAAACAAAAGCAAACAAGCAACGCCGGTATACACCTCCCTCCTACCCGCACAGAGAGATTGCTACATACGTATACAAAAGATTTTCTAGCAGGCACAAAGACTTGTGGCGGGCATGTGCGGCGGTCACTCGTACTTTTTGTGACTTGCTGTGACATCTGTCTGTATGAGTGAGATGGTGAAGATGCGTCGAGGCAAGTGTACTGCGCGATTGTACGACGACGGAGACAGCAGGAGATCCCTTGGAGTATGGGTTGCACGTAGCGTCCTATCAGGCCGCATTTTGAAAGTCCTGCCATGCCGTTTTCTGTAACTGTCATTAGGATGCTGGATTGCCGCAATCGTCGAAAAATATGGCGTTTGCAAGCCTTATGTACACCTTGCGGCTCCAAGCAGGTGCCACTCAACCATCGAAGCTGCCCCGTGAGCAGCGGCCGTGGCACCTCTCTGATGCGAGGCATCTGCGCTTCTCCACGGCGCGCTTGCTGCTAGCGCCTCAGCTCTGATTAGAGCTTGAAAATTGGGCTGATGTAATGTTCATGGTTCCCAGTTCTGGACTTGGCCACAAGGCTTCGGGTTCGGTGGTCTTAGCCTAGTAACTATGGTACCACGATGGATCAGGCAACACGTTCTTCTCCTTTGGACCCAATCTGTCCACTACACATCGGAGGTAAACAAACAATGAAGATGTGCCAGGCCCCACGACGTAGTAAGAGTATGTTAGAGTGTGATGCTGACGAAGTTTCAGTCTGTGGATGCATTTGGAGGTTCGTGCCCCATCCTCAGGGCCTGCTTACTCTTTAGATAGGTTGCTGTTCGGGAAGTTCTCAGACTTCATCAGTCGTGGTGTTGCGAGTTGTGAGCATCCGGGTCATATGGTGACCAGCTTTTGTCACTCGACTATCTACATTGCCATTAACTGCGATTAACATCCTGTCAAACATGTGTTTACGCACATTACTTTTGGAAGCGTGCCAAACTTATCATGCAAGTTTGTGTAGTAAAGACGACCACCACTAGCCTCAAGCACATCATGCAACGACGCCAAAGGAATTGGCAGAAGTATCTGCTGGAGATCGGTTGCTGGACCTTTGCGGCGGAAACTTGACTGCACATGGAGAGTGTTGCACCCCGATGCTGATGCGGAAGTGATGTAGAATCTGAGGATGAACTAGCTCTGGCTTCAGTGTTTCTCGTTTTGGGGTTCCCGGAGTTTCAGGGTTCAGGGTAGGTGCCTTCAATCGACTCAACCCAATGGGATCTTAGACCTTTGCTTGCGAGACACCTCAAAAAGACAGATCGAAAGCCTGCGTCCTATCCTATCCCAACCTTTGCAGACCTCCGAGTAAATCTTTCGAACATGAGCCACTTCATTGCCACGGTCCTGTTCATAGGTGTGTGTGTGTGTGTATGTGTGTATATATATATATATTGAGTGATGAAAGCTGCCTGTTTGTTGCACGCTGCCTGGTGCTCAAGGCATGGGTACCATTGCGCTCGAGGCCGCTTGCTGCTTTCCTGACCTTCGGGCAACGTCTGCGGATGCTCCTTGGGCTTGACCTTTCAGGCAGCTTGAAAGTACTGCGCTGCTTCTGTATAGGGCATTCAGCAGTCTTCATGTTGCACCCACTCGATATATAGGGCCTCCAGTTTAATTCCTGTGTGCTGCTAAGATTTAAGATGTTACCGGTTTAGTTTTAGCTTGATCCTGAGTCCGCATTTGAGTGATTTGCACGCACCGCGCTATGTAGGCTTTGAATCGACCGTGTAAGAGGCCATCTGTATGGATTCCACTGTAGCCGCCCGAGCGCCCAAGGTGAGCCAGAGGGCCTGCCAGCGTGCCGAGGCCAATGTGGCCGCCGCCCGCTCCCTGGGGCTCCTTGGGCTTGGCTCATCGGTGGAAGTCTTAGTGAGGCGCCTTGGGAGAATTGGAGACAGGGGAGCGTCGTGGGACCGATTGTTGGTGTGTATAGACTGCTGAAGGGGCTGTGCGGGTTCAGGCAGTGTATACATCCCACGTTTATAGAAAAGCTTGTCAGGCGCCGTCAACGGCTCTGGTGCTGTTTGCTGCTGGGATCTCGCGCAGTCCTTTGGAATTTGCTTGTGTGGGTAGTTTCTGGAGAGACGGCTTTTCAGGATGTCAGATGCGAACAAGTAACATTACATATACACAACATATCTAAGCCACTCACTAGATTCAACATGGCCTTGTGGCCTTGTGCAAGGGGAGTGTCGGGGTGGACGCGGTCATCGCAAGAATTCGACGTGGTGGTCTCAGAGCTTCCTTTCGGCGTAAGCATTTCGATACTGGACTCCAATGTGCCCCTCGGCTCGCATTTCTGCAAGTGGCTCGAGGTGAAAACTCTAGCGCTTTCTGGAGAAACACTTGGGGGTCAAGGTCTCGTTTGAGCCCTACTATATAGTTACTACATGCGTGTTTACATTCAGCGTATTTGCTGGTTCTTTGCAGAAGAGGCCCCTGAAGGACCCGGCACCCCACCCCGAACTCGAAGTGCACAGGCTTCTCACTGCACTCCAGCGCGTGGTCCGCCCGGGTGGTCGGGTGGTGCTCATTGCACCGTGCTCCGAATCGCCAAGCTGCCCAGGTTTAGACGAGCAGACAGTTTTCTACTTTTTCAAAGTTCCCGAACTCCTGGCTTGAGAGCTTGATTAAGGCGAATGGGTGAGGAATTGGGGATCAGGTTCTCAAATTCCTGGCCACATCATGCTATGCATGTTTGCTTGATCCTCCCCGGTTTGCGGATGTTTCGGGGTTTGTGTGTGCGATTCAAGGTCAGCTACATCTGTACAATCAGCAGCTACACCCTGCATGGTTTAGACAGATTAAAGCGCACGAGCTTCGGGTTGCAGCGCAAATCGCGCCTGCCTCGAACCTATGACCTATGCTCCTGCACCATCGGATCAGGCATCGAAGAGCACACGCTCAGCGACACTTGGTGCGAGTACCGACGATGCGATGGAAACGTGGGTGGCACTTCTGTGCACATCCTGTACTTCCGGCGCGCGGATCGTGCAATACCTGGAAAAGCAACAGCCGCCCTGTCAAGCTGCATAGCACTTTTCCAACACACATTCAACGCGACAGCCGCAAGGAATCACGGAGAGCTGCAGGGCTGTCAGGGGAAGCTGTAGCTAAAAGATCTCAGAGTTTGATGACGAGCGCCGGCCGAAGTCAAACGCATGAGGTTTCCAACCCGAACCATGACGCATCCGATCCATGAACCCTATGAAACCTCCAGGATATGGTGGGCCCCGTTTTTTCGCACCGTTTTCGAGGAACATGTGCCGTTTGCAACGCAAGTAACTTCAAGCCAGGCAGCGCGAATGGCCGTGCATGCGTACAACATTGATCACCCATCAAAACTACAATCTAGCGCCTCGAGGGCAGCAGTTCATAGTTTATTGCTCTTCCCCCTCCTCACTCCATTTGGCATCGTACGAGTGGAGCGTTACTCGGCCTTCGTTGCACACGGGTCTTTCGACCGTCGAGCGGTTGTGTCCGGCTCTCCTAGCTATGCTGTCCTCATCTCTTCACTGTTCCCTTGCCTCTTACACTTGCTTTTTTATTGTCTTGGGGGCGAGCATAGATCCAAGATTCGTATGGAGAACGAGACAACTGTTGTGAATGTGGCTCTGCTTTGCAGCTTTACAGCCTGTCAGATAGAAGCAGAGGCGACAAGTCATGGTTTCAACGGCACCGGAAAGGGGCATTTCACTCTCCTCATCGGGCACTTTGGAGACCTAATGCGATATATAGAGCCTGACATCTTAATCGACCACCACCGGACCTGTGTGATAGCTTCTCACAGCAGGTTTGTTGAACGGAGTCCTCCTGGACCAGACACTTCTATAGTAGACCCCTAATCAGTGCAGAAGCAGCTTTCGTTCTCTGCAAGTCGAACTGTTCAGAGCTGATGGCACTCGCCCCTGAGCCAGCAGCTGTGGCCGCTTAGCATGATGCCGGGTTTACGTGGGTCAGCCAAACAGGTTGGCAGTAGTGAGAATGCTCAGAAATGCTGAGCTGCCGGGAGTTGGTATGGAGCGAGGATGTAACGATGTAGTTTCTGCACCTACATGTTGTCGGATGCCTTTGGCTCACCTTCTTGCTCCTGGCGGCAAAGGGCAATAATATGATAACCGGTCAGAAAAGGCAGTAATGCTTGTAATGCTTGTAACGGTTTGGCAAAGAATCCCAGGCTTCTTCAACTCCTGAGTTCTGTGTCTGCCGACCATTACACCCTCACCGTGGCAGAAGCCCTGAACCGAGGCCCCGGAACCAGGACAGCACTGCCCAGCACTGCTGTGAAGAACAACAAACCAACGACTCGACCTTGCCTGCAGGGTTTTCAGGACTCCGGAAGCGATTGGTTCCCGTGCCCAGGAGCGGATCCTTGGGGGTTTGCACGTCGCGACCTCAGATTCTGGGAGCGTGACTTCGTTATACGATGTTTAAACGTCCTTGCACCACTCCAAGCTTCCTGAAGGCTTTGATAACAAGCGCACGCTGTCATGCCGTTTGTTTCGAGTTTTTCCGAATCGAAGGTTTGCTGTTTCAGCCACAGTCTTACGCTTCAAGCTAATTTGCCGCCGCTGATTTGCAACAGCAGACAGCCAGGAGTGGCGAGACGTGCAGGGTGTGATCCGCACCATCTTTCAGGCGACGATTCTGCAGGTATGATATCCTTCATGTGGATAAGGATGTGAGGAGAACGTTCGCTCTAGGCCTTGGGGTTGTCGGATCTACAGGTGTTTCTGTATGCAGAAGCCGAACAGTGAGGAGCAAAACCGTCATAGTAGCTCACGATTTGCGGAGAAGGAACGCGAGAGTGTTTTGTGGTCCGCCGTAAGAGCCGGAAGTTAACCTTAGTCATCGCAAGGCTAGCAGCGGCAGCGAGTTCAAAACTAGTCATGTCAGTCAAGAATTCGTTTACTGTCACCTTGCTGGAAGTAACTTGAGGCTACGGGAATCATAGGGCGCGTGCAGTATCGACGCAAGCTAAATGGGTCTGGAAGAAAGCCTTGGGCATGTCTAAACCACAAAAGATCGTGACATCAGCTGCGCTTGCGAGCCAGGCTCTGTGCGACGTGGCACATGCACAAAGCAATGCAGTGCGCGAAGCATGGTCCCTACCAGACTTTGCATTCTTGGAGTGAGGGATTGGATCTCAGGGGTCAGTATAAGTGCTGAATCAATGCTTGGTGCGCCTCGGCGTGAGCCAACGTTTCAGAGTCAATGTCAGCAAGCTTGATCAAGCTTGAATTGTCTTCAGAAGCCACCAACATCCAGCAACTAAGGCATGCCACTGTTACTGGTTGTTTCACTGAAATTTGCGTGCAGGATATCTTCAGAACATGTTGACGCAAGCAAAGCGACCGCGAGCAGTTTGGTGCTGATTTGGAGAAGCCAGCGAACCGAGGCGACACGTTCATTCCATGCATCATTCATTGCTATGCTGATAAACCAGGCCAGCCACGCATCATCAGAATCAAGGTAACTAGTTCTGGCAAACTTGTCAGAGCAGGCCATCCACTCATCATCATCATCATCATCATCGTCATCGTCGTCATCATCGTCATCATTACCACCATCGTCATCATCGTCATCATTTCTCCAAGGTTATGCTGCCAAATTTCTTTAGCCAAGTCAGCCACGCATGATCATCAGCATTGTTGCAAAGTTTTTTCTGGAAGAACTTCAGAAGGCCAGGCATGCATCATCACCATCACTTGTTGCAAGGTTTTTGTGCAAAGTTTCCAAAGATCAAACCAGCCAAGCATCACCAGCATGATGTACTCCAGGCTCTTCTTGGAAAGCTTCCAAAAAACAGGCCAGCCAGGCAATGGCATCTTTTGTTCCAAGGTCTTTCTAGACAACTTGCAAAAACCAGGCCAGCCACACATCAGCCCAGAGGATATCTGCAAAGTCACAATACACCAGGTCAGCCATGCATCATCATCATCATCGTTGCTCTAAGTTTGTTTGTGGAAAACTGTCGATGGCAAGGCCAGCCATGCATCAGCAGCATCAAGATACTTCTGAAAGGCTTCCTAGACCAGGCCATCCACACTCATCAGTTTCAGCATCATCATCTTCTTCTTCATATGCAAAGTGCCCTAAACCCGAGCCAGCCCGCATCATCAGCAGTTTAACCAAACTTTCCAAAGACCAGGCCAGCCAGCCATTTGTTCCAAGATTTTTCTGCAAAATTTCACAGGCCAGACAAGCACGCATCATCGGCATCATTTGTTCCCAGATATTTCTGAAAAGTTTCCAGACATCAGGCTAGCCACGCATCATCGGCATCATTTGCTCCAAGGCTTTTCTGCAACGATCGCAAAGACCCAGCCACGCATCGTCGGCATCATTTGCAACAAGGCATTCAGGAGAGCTTAAAAGACCAGGCAGCCACACATCGTCAGCATCACTTGCTCCAAGGTTTTCCTGCAAACTTTCCAAAGACCAGGCCAGCCACGCATCATCACAATCATTTGCTCAATGTATTGCTAGAAAGTTTCCGAAGACCAGGCCGGCCACGCATCATCAGTTTCATTTGCCACAAAGTTTTGATGAAAAAGTTTCGATAACAACGCCAGCCACGCGTCATAAGCATCAGTTGCTCCAGCTATTTCGCGAGTTTCCGCGTCCAGGCCATCCACGCATCATTAGCATCAGTTGCTCTAAGGGATTTTCTGGTCACTTTGGTTGCAATGACGGCCAGCCACACATCATCAGCATCAGTGTGTCAACTTTTTTGCAAAGTTTACAAGTATTGGGCCAGCCACGTGACCTGAGCATCATTGGCTCCAAGGTTTTGCTGGAAGGCTTCTTAGACCAAACGATCCACACATCAGCAGCATCGTGGCTTCATCCGTGGTCCAAGCTATATCTGCGCAGTTCCCAGAAACCCCGCAAGCCACGCATCCTCAGCATCATTTGCTCCAACGGTTTTTGCAAAAATTGCAAAGACCAAGCCAGCCACGCATGAACGGCATCATTTGCTCCAGGCTCTTCTTGGTAAGCTTCCAAGACTTGGCCAGACACGCATCATCAGCATCATTTGCTCCAAGGAGTGATTGGCAAGTTTTCACTGACCAGGACAGCCACGCATCATGAGCATCTTTTGCTCCAGGGCTTTTCCGGAAAGTGTTCACTACCCAGGCCAGCCCTATCAGCAACACAATTTGCTTCAAGGGTTTTTTAAGCAACATTTCCAAAGACCAGCCAGATACGCACCACCAGCAGTGTTTGCTCCAACTTGTTTTTGCGACCTTCCGCATCCAGGCCATCCACACACCATTCGCATAATTTGCTCGAAGACATCATTGACCAGGCATCATCAGCATGTGTGCTCCAAGGTGTTTTTGCATAATTTGCAAGCATTCGGCCAGCAGGGTATCATGATCCTCATGCTCACAAGATTTTTTGTTGAAAAGCTTGTTCGACCAAGCGACCCACACAGCAGCATCATTGCTTTATCCTTGGCCGAACTTTCCAAAGACCCAGCAAGCTGCACATCATCAGTTTTCATTGATCAGGCCAACCACGCATCATCAGCATCGTTTACTCCCAGATGTTTGTGCGGAGTGTCTTAACAGACCATGCCAGCCACGCATCATGAGCATCATTTGATCCAATGTGGTTTCTGCAAACTTTCCAAAGACCGAGCCAGTCTCGCATCATCAGCATCAGTTGCCTCAGCGTTATTCGGCTAAACTTCCAAAGACTCGGCAAGTCACGCATCATCAGCATCATTTGCAATTTGCTCCAGGGCTTGTTGCAAAGTTTCCAAAGACCAGGCCAGCCACGCGTCATCGGCAGATTTGCTCGAAGATAGTAGCCAGGCATCATCACCATTTGTGCCCCAAGGTGGTTTCGTATAATTTGCAAACATTCGGCCGGCCACGTATCAGGATCATGATTTACTCATAAGGTTAACCGGAAAGCTCATTAGATCAAGCGATCCACACCTCAGCAGCATCATTGCTTTATCATTGGCCCAGGGTGTTTCTGCGTACTTTCCAAAAAAACCAGCAAGCTGCGCAGATGACCAGGCCAGCCAACGCATCATCAGCATCGTTTGCTCCCAGATGTTCGTGCGGAGTGTTTTAACAGACCAGGCCGGCCACGCATCATCAGCATCATTTGCTCCCGTGGTTTAGCTGCCAGTGTTCCAAAACCGAGCCAGCCACGCATCATTAGCATCAGTTGCTTAGGGTTGTTCGGCAAAGTTTACAATTTTCCGCCAAGTTTTCGAAAACAAACACGCCAGCCACGCATCATCAGCATCGCTTGCTCCAGGGTCTTTTGGGAAAGGTTGGAAAGCTTCCAAAGACCAGGACAGCGACGCATCACGAGCATCATTTGCTCCAAGGATAGCTGAAAAGTTTTCATTGGCCGAGCCAGTTATACATCATCATCAACATAATTTGCTCCAAGCGTTTTCTGCAAAGCTTCCAAAGATCAAGCCAGCAACGCATCATCCACACAATTTGCTCCAAGGGCTTTCTGCAAAGTCTCCACTCAGTAGGCCATCCAGTCATCATCAGCATACTTTGCTCCAAGGTCTTTCTGAAAAGCTCCCAGAGATCAGGCCAGCCACACGTCATCAGCATCAGTGAGATTTTTTTGCGGAGTGAGCGAGCCAAGCCAGGCCACATCATCAGCATCAGTTGCCCAACGCAAAGTTACCAATCGCCAAGCCGACCAAGCCAACCACGCATCATCAGCATCATGTGGTCCAGGTCTTGCCAAGTTTCCAGAAACCAGGCCAGCCACGCATCATCAGCACCATTTGCTCCAAGGAGTGTTTGGCAAGTTTTCACTGACCAGGACAGCCACGCATCATGAGCATCTTTTGCTCCAGGGCTCTTCTGGAAAGTGTTCACTACCCAGGCCAGCCCTATCAGCAACACAATTTGTCCACCCATTGCTTTATCCTTG
>CAJNJA010064030.1:0-52644 GCA_905231915.1 Symbiodinium necroappetens
GCGAGTGCGCGGGTGTCGCCCCAGGTGTCGTCCCAGGTGTCGCTCCAGCAGTCTTCACCAACTTGCGTAGAGGTTCTTGCCCCGGCAGAACGAGGCGATGCAGCGGCGACGACGACGCGACGACGACGACGACGCGACGACGACGCGGACCTCGCTGCAGCCCCCGAGGCCCTCACAGTCGCTGCAGCGCCTCATGCTCCCCCCCAAATAGGATGGGTGAGAATAGCGGCATAAACGCGACGACGACGCGGCGACGAATGGTGAGGACCGGGGGGTGAGGCTAGCGGTGAGGATAGGGGCGGGGACGGCGACACGACGGCGCGGCGACCAGCACTGGTGGTCCGGCGTTGAGGACACGGGTGAGGATAGCTGTGAGGATAGAGGCGGTGAGGATAGAGGCACAGACGGATGACACGACGGCGCGATGCGAGGAGGCGACGACGACGCGACGATGGGCCAAAAAGAAACCAGGTCGGAGTTGCCGTTCGAGCTGCTTCCCCAACAGACTCTGCTGCTGCTGCTAAGGCTGCTAAGGCTGCTGCTGCTGCTAAGGGGGCTGCTGCGGCTGCTGCTGCTGCTGCTGCGGCTGCTGCTGCGGCTGCTGCTAAGGCGTCTGCTGCTGCTGCTGCTGCTGCGGCTGCTGCTAAGGCTGCTAAGGCAGCTGCTGCGGCTGCTGCTGCTAAGGGGGCTGCTGCGGCTGCTGCTAAGGCTGCTGCTAAGGGGGCTGCTGCGGCTGCTGCTAAGGGGGCTGCTGCGGCTGCTGCTGCCTAAGGCTGCTGCTGCTGCTGCTGCTGCTGCTGCTGCTGCTGCTGCAGATTTCCGAGCTGCTTCCCCAACAGAGTCGGGTCCTCATTGCGGGTCCTCATTCGGGTCCTCATTGCGGTCCTCATTCGGGTCCTCATTCGGGTCCTCATTCGGGTCTCCTTGCGGTCCTTAAGGTCCTCATTCGGGTCCTCATTCGAGTCCCCGACTCTCGAGCTGCTTCCCCAACAGATTTCCGAGCTGCTTCCCCAAGCTTGACGGGACCCACGGGTTCAAGTGAACAACACCATCAAGATTGAAAGCCAGCAGGCCGTCCCGAGGCCTGCAGACCTGTCTTGCATCGTTACCTCTTCACCTTGATGTGGCTCGCACTATTTGAGATGATCGGTACACCCGTTTTTTACAAAAGTTTAAGGGCGGTGAGCGGGTTCAGTTCATTGGCTATGAGCTGGATTACAAATCCAGATCCATCGGCATTTCAGCGGCCAGAGGCAGGTACGTGACCTAGTGGATCGAGAATGCCAGGCAGAGGTTTGTTGTCTTGACGCGTGACTTTGCGGAATTTTTAGGGCGCCTTGGATTTATCGCGAGGACTTTGCATTGGCTTAGACCCCACTGAGGACCCTTGTATGCTTGGTCTGCCGCGACGTCGAGAGGGACTGCAGCGACACTCCCTCTGACTGTCATCTTGACCTTGTTTTGTTTTCATTTCGAAAATCCTTCAGCGGGAAAATTTCCATATCAGTGTCAGGCGAACATGATGGCAAAGAGAGCCGGCATTCCACACGGATGCCAAGTGCGCCGATGGCTTTGTGGTTATAGGCGGTTGGGATAGTCTTGGAAAGTTGACTAGAGAAGCTAACTGGGTTTTCCCTAAAGATCTTTCCAGAGGATGCCCCTTACTTGGTGATGCGAAGAAGAAGTCGCGGTGGGCTTCTGCATCAGCTGAACTGTTGGGCACACTAGCTGCCCTCCACTGCTTTGGTCACTTGAAGCCTTCGGACGCTCCGAGGAAGCTGTTTGTGAACGTCGTCGCAGCGACGGACAATCGGGGAAACGAGGCCTTGAGAAAGAAATTATCTACGACGAAATGGCCCCTCATGCTTATCAACATGCAACTGTCAGATTTGATTATGCAGGCAGGCTTTACCCTGTCACTTCGATGGAAGCCTAGAAAAGAAAGAACTTTTGCAGATGACCTGACGAATGAAGTCCTTTTCAGAAAATCTTCGGATCCCTCTCAGCTTTGGCGACCTTCCTTTAAGGATGCTGTCAGAACTCTGGGACGAAATGTCAGTTTGCTGCTGCTCGTGCTACGGCTCGCTCCGAGCCCGTGGCGCTTCGGAAAAAGCGACGAAAGGAGAAGACTCCATGGTGATCGCTTTCAGTTGGGGTCTTGATGTCTCTCACCACGGAGAGGCACTGGGCGATCGAGATCGCCGCCACTCTCGAAAGGAAAACGAAGTCTTGCAGTGCGTCCGGTAGGAGAGCTTATGATTGGAGTTTGATTACAAGGGTTTTTTCCCCTTTGTTTATATTGGACTCCGAGTTGAGATACTCCATTGGTATTTTCTTCGATATCATTTGATGAGAAGTTTGTCAACCATCCACTCGAGAGGCGAAGTACAGGCCAAAGCGGGCTTGCCCGATAGAGCTGTACATAGCCGATCTTGGGTGGGTGGGTTGGGAACACATGTGTTGCGGTTCTCACTCCCTGTGTCAGTCTCAGAAATATCTCGAATTTTAGTCTTGAGATTTTGCTTGTTTTCAATTTTTTCAGAATGTTCTGATGCGGTTGAACCCGCGCCGTCTCGAGGTCAGACTTGGGGGGAAAGTTTCAATTACCCGCCCTCCCATCCCTTTATAGAGCGACCCCGGGGTCTTGATGTCTCTCACCACTGAGAAGCACTTGAGATCGCCGCCATTCTCGAAAGGAAAACGAAGTCGTGCGGTGCGTCCGGTAGGAGAGCTTATGATTGGAGTTTGATTTCACATAAATTATACATGGGGTTTTTCCCCTCTGTTTATATTGGACTCCGATTTAAGATATTCTATGTATATTTTCTTCGATATCATTTGCTGAGAAGTTTGTCAACCATCCACTCGAGAGGCGAAGTACAGGCACGAAGAGTTTAAACTTGACTTGAAGTTTGTGGCTGGCTCGT
Source organism: Symbiodinium necroappetens (assembly GCA_905231915.1). Classification (NCBI taxonomy): domain Eukaryota; class Dinophyceae; order Suessiales; family Symbiodiniaceae; genus Symbiodinium; species Symbiodinium necroappetens. Next base: position 2,928 of record CAJNJA010064030.1, read on the forward strand.
CCGACAGCCATGTCGACAGTCAGTGTGGCACGCGAGAATTTTGCATGTTTGTGTCTTTAGGAAGTTGCGGTTGCATTTTGGCTTATGTGCTCATGCAGTTGTAGCATAATCAATTCCGCCATGGAGCGTGCTTCTTCGCTGCCTTCGTTGCGGCTTCCAGCTGTGAAGCACAATGACGTGTTTAAGGGTTTCGCGCGGGTTTCGGGCACAGTGTTCTTACGGAGCGATTTCTCTTTTCATTCTCAGGGCGGGCGACCAGCAGCGACCAATTCTGTTGGGGAACTGCAGGTGGGATGGTGAGTGGAAGAGAAGGAAAATGCTTTGTTTTGGGATTGGAAGGCCAGCGTTGGGCCTCCACGATCCTCATGACGCTTGTCCGCGCTTTCAATCACTGATTGACATGTTCTGATTGAGTTGCTGTGTATTCCAGGAAGCAGCTTCGAAGAGTAACTCTGCAACCTCTTCCATGAGGTTCGAGCAGCGTGTCGTGCATGCGAGGTCCGGCCAATCCGATTTCGATAGGGAACTTACCAGAACCCAGATGCTTCCCAATTCAAACGAAAGAACAGTGAATTCGGCACAATGGACTGAGCTTGCTTGGATGGGTCTCTTGAGAGTAATGGCAAAATTGTTGGTTTGCTTGTTCTTGTCAAGTCGTTCAGACTCGACGCACGCACCAAGCTGATGTGTCCAACATAAACACTGCTGCTACGTAGCTGCTGTGGCTCAATGAACTTGGTCACGGCCAGCAACTTCAAGCAGGTCTATGACGTGCCTCTGCTGCGAAGCTTCTGGTGTTGGAGATAGGTTGAGTCAAACTACCGGGTTGAAGGTTTCACTGATCCTCTGTGCCAGCTGTCGTATTAAATTCCATCAAGGACCAAGCCGTCGTGTGTGATTCTGTGTGTGTGGGTGTCCGTGTGTTGTGTTGAGAGGAATAATTCTCGTATGTGGAATTCATGTTGTAACGGACGCTCGTCCGACGAGGACGAATGTCTGGATCCAGCTCCGCCCGGGTTGTGAAGTAGGTTGCACCCATCACGATTTCTGTTTTTTGTGCACTTGATTGGTGCTCTTGCGGCTAGTTGCGTCGACCGGCCGTGGGGGCTTTGCGGCAACTATGCCCCGATACACGAAGCAACAGCCTGACCTGGATGCAACTACGAAACCCTGCGTGGCTGCATGGCTAATCTCCACACTCTCCGTTGCTATGTGGATCTCGACGTGTGTTTCGGGAAGCTTGATGGGCTTGCTTTCAATATTGTGCACTGCAGGTTTTCCGTTTTTCAAGTCTTGTTCCGGATGAGGCGCTGAACCGTTGATACACCACAGACGCGTGTTGTTTCGAGAGCGAAGCTTCGCATCGTACAGACGGATGCCGTTGCAAGTTGCAACCGTGTTGCATTTCCCTTTGGCAGTGCTCGCATCGTGAACCTTATGTGATAGCCAGGTTGTTGGAGTAGCTGTTGCTTATGTTTTGTTGCATCGTGGAGCAACAATCCCGCATCGAATTGCCGTTACTTTGTGTGACGTGATTTGTAAATCTTATCGGAACTCTTTTGGGCGGGCGACAAGGATGCTTAGTTCGTGATGTTGCCTGTGTCCGAAACCGACAACAGCTCAGACCTTTTGTTTTTGAGCCTGCATCGGGACTCACGCGAGTGTTGCCGTGTGAGCCCATGTAAGCACAAGTTTGAGGAGCTGTGGCGATCCGACGAACCGGGTGTCTGACAGTATCTCATGCGTTTCTCACCGACGCGGCCACCGTTTCGAGAATATCGACGCAATCGAAATTGGCAACCTGGTCCAGTTTTCGATTTGGATGTCCGGATGGGATGATTGTGGCATTTCCTGCCTCGTGTATCACAGCATAGCCAGTTCCGGTTTTCAAAACACGCAGTTGACGGTTGGCACCAGATTGCGTCTGGGTTGATTATCTCGATGTTGGTGGCCGTGATCGGCGCACTGAGAGGGATAGAGTCTAGGTGTGTCTAAACATGCCATGTCGACGACCCGTGTTTGGAATACGGATCGGGGGCCGGAACACGATCTCCAATTCTTGTGGTATGGCAAGTGGCTCACGACAACAAAACTCACACGTGCGTCGGCTCTGCGAAAGAGCTGGTTGGATTGCAACTGTCGGGTGCGATATCGAGTTTGCTCCGCGGTTGCCAGCCCTGTGGGCGACACAAGAGCCCAAAAAAAGGCAGGTGCCGACCGTCCACGATGAAACGGCGCTTCTGTTTGAGAAGCTGCCATAATTTCCTCCTCACGACGTGTGTTGCCAGCTGGTCGCTGCATGCATCAGACCATTCGCACAGGTGTACGTTTCGCTGAGAACGCACTGTGACGAGAGACGTTTGCTCTGAGCACATGTGCTTCACGCTTTTGCTGAGCATGTGATTCGGCGTCGAAGATATTGGCGGAAGCGCCCTGCGTCCGGGCGCATGGGCGCGCTTCCATCTATTATTCCGTGATGCTGACGTCTTTTGATTTGTCGCAATGCGCCAGTCTTGCCACTGACGGGGTGACCGACCCTGCGGTTTGGTCAGAGTTTGTACTTACATTACTTACATGATTTTTTTTGTAAGGGTCGCCGTTTCCGTCCGATGAATTTCGACAGCATCTGCGCATGCATCGCACCCACATGCAGAGTCGCTGCGGCCATGGCGCAAGAACCGGTGTGCACACTGCCCCATGAAACTCGCTCTTCGTGATAAGGTGAAAGAGAGGGCAGCACCCATCTGCACCACGACATGTACCCGTTGGGGCGAAGCGAAGCGTTTTTTGGAATCGGGTTTGTTGTCGGGGTGAGGAAACAAAGATTTGTGCCACTTTTAAAATCTAAAAATAACAACCCCGCACCGAGGGTAAGGAAAATTAAAACACAAAAAACACCACAAACACCGAATGGGCGCTCAGGGAGCTGGAGGCGAGTGTGCGCGACGACGGCATCGTGCGCCCATGTAGCCGATCATCGCAAGGCAAAACCGAAAGGTGTGTGGTGCATCGCAGACGACACCGAAGCATAATAGCAGAGGGCAGCTTGCCCTGGCCGCGGCGACGTCTTTCGCCGCCCGTGTTGCGGCATCGGCCGCTGAGGACCGAACTGTGTGCCCAGGTACGACAGGAGGCTGTTAACCAGCGCTTTCATGTGCTGCGCCATCCCATGCACTGCATGGCATTGTTTGCCACTCTCCGTTCGAGGGCATGCCATTCGAGCCCAATCCGTGCGGAGGTCATTGAAGGCGTCCGGGATACCGTCGCCTGGCAAGCGGCTGCAGTTGACCGCCTGGCTTGCTGCAACAAACAGGATGATCCCGCGGCCTTGCGCTGGTGCCGTCTCAAGCCCGGGCATGTGCTTGCCACAACGGCTACGACGCACCGTCCTGGGCCGCGGTTGGCGGAGGGGCCGTCCCTGTGTTCGTAGCGGGAGACGGCTCGCGGGCACTGGCTCGGTGGCGTATACCCCGCTTTACAACCAGAATCGCCACTTTACAACCATCCCTACTTCACAACCGACAAGCCTTTCCAGAATCCCTACTTTGCAACCGGTTGCGAAAGCATCTTAACAAGCGGATTAACTTACAACGTCAAAGCCTGGAACCTCCAGCATCATTTTTTACAGCAGCCATGAAGGATGTGGGCGTTCTTAAACCGAATCCGAGACATATGTATATATATATACATATATCTATGTGTGTGTGTACACACACATATATCATTATCTTAGCTTGAACGGTTGTTTGCATGTCTGCATGTCGGTTTGCATGTTTGCATGTCGGTTTGCATGTTTGCATGTATGTTTGCATGTTTGCATGTCTGTTTGCATATTTGCATGTCTTGTCTTTTTATTCTGGACTTTTCCGTCCGCACGACGAGGTTCCAACTGGGTCGAGGTACCCTAGTCTAACGGCTTTTATGGCCCGACTGCGGCTAGCGCAGTGGCACGCGGCTCGGCCCCGCTGCTTCGGAAGCGGTCGAGCATCATGTCTGTTTGCATGTTTGCATATTTGTTTGGATGCTTGCATGTCTGTTTACACCAAGGTAAAGATACGAAGCCTTGCCTAGGATGTCCTGTGCACGACAGCACACACTCGCTACAAGCCAACTTAGAAATATGAAGCATTGCTCAGGATTCCCAGTCAACAGCAACACACGCCCGCTACAAACCGAGATAAATATACGAAGTATTGCCCAGGATGTCCGGTGTACGACAACAAACATGCAGACATGCAAACAGGCATGGAATAATGCAAACCAACATGCAGACGTGCAAACAGACATGCAGACATGCAAACCGACATGCAGACATGCAAACAGATATGCAAGCATCCAAACAGACATGCAAACATGCAAACCGACAAGCAGACATGCACGCAGACATGCATACATGCAACAGACATGTACACATGCTAAAAAACTTGTGAACATGCAAACAGACATGCAAACATGTAGACAGACAATGAAAACAGAGTGCAAACATGCAGACTTGCAAAATGGGCGTTCTGAGGATCGACAGTTGTAAGGTGAAGGATTCGCCCATCGGAAACAGTGTCCGTGGTTGTACAGTAACGATTCTGGTGGTAAAGTGGGGATTCTAGATGTAACGTGGGTTAATGTCTGGCTCGGTGTCACTAGCATCAGCCAGCAGGTCACCATTCGCCCGCTCCCGCTAAGGGCAACTCGAACAGCGAGTAAGCCAGTGCTCGCTTCGCTGCCGCAACCACCATGCCCTTCTAACAGTGCGAGGGGGCACGCTGCACGGCCGGGCGCCGGGCGCGACCGCGCTCGTGACTCGCGAGCACGAGCCCTGGCCAGCTGCCGTGGGAAGGCAGTTCCGACGCTCCCGCGTGGGATGCGCTGCTGCAAGCACGGCGTTTCCGGATTTCTGCGAGGCTGGCAGCATCGTGCTGCCCTCGTCGGTGACAAGCGCACGCTTGAGTTGCATCTGTCCCAAGTTGATGCCACACCCTCCCCACTCTTCCGCGTCCTGCTGCTACGACGGCTTCGCTGGCCGCTGCCAGTCGCCGCCTCGGTAACCACAGGGCTGCATGTGCGACATCCGGTGTGCTCGCATCTCGAGCCCTTCCGCTCGAGCGGGCGGTTTCCAGGGTGTGCCAAGAAGCGCGGGTCGCCCGCAACGTTCGCTTGGCTGACATGAAGATGGATGTGCCGGTTTCCGACGACCGCTGCATCGAAATTGTTGCGAACGGGCTGTTCTTGTGGCATGGCGCGTAGCAGGCTGTTGACGACACCATGGTCAGCAGCGTAACGCGGGCGGGTGATGCCTAGCCTGGAGCAGACGTGCACCCCTTGCTGGCGTGCCCAACGCAAGCGCCATCAAACGTACCCCGAGCTGGTGCGTGCGCCCGCCATTGCCGCTTGCTGGTCGTTGGTGTCGAGGCCTGAGGACGGTTTGATGTTCTGGACACACAGGCGACCTTGCTGACGGCTGCACGTGCCGCGTGGGTTGCCCGGGAGAGCTCCGTGGTTGCAGCGAGCCCCAGATGCCGAAACAGTCAAAGGCCGCATTGGTAAGGGCTGCTCGCGGTCGCTGCGCAGCGCGCCGCCGCCCCATCCTTGCTGCAGCTCCCGCTCGCTTCCGAGTGTAACGTGCGCTCGAGCTGCACGAAGTCCTCGCTGACGTGCGCTGGCGGCGTCAGGCCTCATGTGATTGGCAGCCGCCATGGGCATCGCTAGTGCCCTGGAAGGAGCGCCTCGGTAGGAGCAGGTAGGACCAGGCAGGCACGGACGATTGGGACTCGCGGAATAAAAAAACTTATAGCTTCAACACGCCATCATTCACACAGGTCCGGACAAAAACCTCGCGACCCGTATGCTTTGCACGAAGGATCACGAAGGTGTAAAGCTGCCCGGCGACGGGTTCGAGACTGTTGGCTACGAGAGCTCCTGGAGCGTGCATGCACCTCGCTTGTCTCAACGTTAACTTTGACATATTTGGCAAGTCACGGTGAACGCGGAGTTGCGTGCGCGCCGCCGACCTGGGCCTACGGATGCGAGCCGTCCAGTGGGCAACCGGTTGAGGGGGCTCTTCAGGAGCCGTGGTTCTGGCGAGGTGTTTTCTATAAGTTTCGTGGGGGTGCGCGGGCATGCATGCGACGGGTACGAGCGGATGGGTTCGAGGGCACGGGTCGAGTTTCAGGGACGACGAGTGTGCATGCCCCGAAAGAGAAAAGAAAACTATGGGTTTCAACTTCAGGCCGCGGGGCCGAGGCTGCTGCTTTTGTGCAGCGTGTTGTCGGGGTGGGTAACAGTTGCAGATGTTGTATAGTATGGAACACGGTTGGATGTCTCACGCAGGGTCGTGGCTCACCGCGACACCAGCCGAGCCAATGCACGTCGCTTTGGACCTGGTCACAGGCGAAAATAAAAGGCACACAAGCATATCCGCCAACTTGTGCAAGACACGTGTGTTCTACTACGAAGGTGGCCCGGCGCCGCCAAGGATCGCCGACTTAGCTTCCCAGGCTGCATGACCTGCAGTGCACGTGGCTCCTCCTCAGCTTTTGCGCCACGCCCCGTGCCAACCACAGGCTCGGGACCGTCCTTCCTGACCTCGTGGCGCCATATGCTGCAGTACATGACGCGGCCGTGTGCCGGCTAGCCTTGGTGGGTTGGGGCTGTCGCAGGCCCCGCGCACCGGCCCTGCAGCATACTGGGCGGCCTGGACCGGCCGTCACGCCAGCCTGCTTGAGCTTGATGCCCCCTTGACCCCATCGAGTCTCCGAGCCGCCCAACTGCACCCCAACGGTTCGGCGGGCTCGGCCTGCCAGACCGACCGCCACGCTATGCGTCCTGGCTCGACACCCTCCCCGTCATCTTTGCCCGCGTGCCAGCCGCAGGTAACGGCCTCCTCAGGGCACTGTGCGGTCACGGAGCTTTGCCATGTGCTGCCGCTGCAGTCCTTGCGCGCCAGCACCTCTGCGACTGCGGTTTTAATGCCTCCGAGTGGTCGACCGGCAGCGCACCCCGTCCCGACCCCCTGAAGCCGCCGGTGGCCGTTGGCCCTTCAGGCTGGCAGCGGCTCGCCGCCCACGCTAGCGATTAGCGCGGGTGGGAGATGCATTTTCCTGACTTCACACCTGCGTTTCGAGCGCTGCTGCTGTCGCCCACACGAGACGACGTCTGCGTACCCAGCGCCTTGATTCGCGTCCTCCTGCTGCGCCGCCTCCGGCTTTCGCGCTGGCGCCGCACAGGTGCAGCTGTCGCGGGGAGCTTGATTGACGCGCTCGGCGACCACTGCGCAGCCTGCGCCACGTCCGGGGTACTAGCCACCTGGGCCCTGCTCCTCCAGCACGCCGTTGCGCCGCGAGGCTGGCACGAGGGTCGCGTGCAACGTCAGGCTTGCCGACATGAATCTTGAGGTGCCGGTCGCCGACGCGCGGCGCATCGAAGTGTCACGAACAGCCTCGGTCGCACGCTGGTGCCCAATGCGCCTATGCCGCCTCTTTGCTGGAGCTGCCGCCCGCAGAGGCCCTCAGTGACGGACCCGTGCCTGAGTTGCATGAGGTCCTCGCCTACGCGTGCTGAGACTAACGCTGGCAGCGGCCCCTTCCCCCCCCCATCGCGCCCGCCCCTGCAACCGCAGGCCGCAACTGCCGACGCAGACCCTTCTTGGCAGTCGAAAAAAAAATCTACCGCACCGCGGGGTGGAGCCCTTTGCTGCTGCGACCCTCGTAGCCCTCCGCGCACAGAGCCTCCCTTGGCTTTGCGAGCCCCTGCAAAGGCCACACAGCGCTGGACCGGGTCCGGCACACGCTGTTGCGCCGGCCCTGGACGAGGTCGTGGACGTGGCCGACACAAAAAAGCCGAGCCGCCCGTGGAAGCAGGACCGAGCCGGACACCGCTGCTACGGGAAAAAGGCGTTTGCGGGAAAAAAAGGCAAACGAACGAGCGTGCGGTCCGCGTCGCGTGCGAAGCCGTCGGTGCAGAAGGGATGGCTTGTGCACACCATAGCCCCGGGGTTCGCGCGGATGACCGATCGACGTCGCTTGGATGCGGTCGCGTCTGGAGCGGCGCCTACAGCGGCTCCGTGCTCTCCTTGCTCTGTGGCGATGCCACACGGGTATCGCCACTTACGCGGACGGGACAACCACAACCATGCACAGCCGATGTCGACGGGGCCTCCCTGCGCACAACAGAACGACGCAAGGCAACCACTTACCCGGAGCTCCGGAGCGAAGGGATAGAAAAGGCTCGTCGTGCTTGGCAACGAGCTGGAAGGCGCGCTTCAACGGCGACGCACAGCCTTTGTTGCGAGACCTGGTTCAACCAGGTAGCGGGAAATATCATATTTCTACATCGTAAGACGTGTGGTTTAACTGCGTTGCGACAGGGGCGGTGGCGATTGTGAGATGTGGTAACCTCCAAACACCTAGAGGAACCGAACAGAGGAACCCACTTACCTACTGCGGGGCATGCGGTCGGCCGCATAGAGACGAGTATCCGAGGTTCTTGCAACGTGTTCTTCTTCTTCTCACATGGTTGCCCTCATTACCGGCCGTGATCACACAGGCTGGGTTTCTAATTTGCGTGGCAGCAAGGGATTGCAATTGTCGACCTGAAAGTGCAGCCAGCCCAACAAACGATCGAAGGCGAATCGTAGAGTCCTCGTCGATGCCGGCGGTTCGTCGCATCTTGTCAGCAAGGGAAACCGTGTGTGCAACCCCAGCACTCGCTGTCGACGTCGTGCATTCGAACACAAACGCATTTGTCTGACGAGGCATTTTCAACATTGCGCCAAGCTGCCACCGCGAATGATGGCACCACCCTCAGTGGGAGATGGCCGCCGAAGTTTGCATCTAGCACGATTTTTATGTGCGGCGCAAGATCAACAGAATCAGATGATTCCCGACTTGTAAGCAGGTGCATTCGCCTGTTGCACTGCTGTCATCGGCCGTGCGCTGCCAAGCTGAGACGCACGGGAATGCTAGTGATGAAAATTGCGTGTTCGTTGTGCGCTTCTGGCCTCAGGATGATGGTTTCGTGCGCTTTGTGGTTACGAAGACACGAAGTGACCATGGAAAAGTGCAGTTTGCAGAGTTGTGTCGTCCCTAACGTGAACCCAAAGTTCAGCTTGCAAGGCGGCATGGATGTTTTGAGTCCTTGATTGCCCTGGTTGCCAAGGGTGTTGGAAGATGCAGCTGGCCAGCCTATTGACCTTTCCAGCGCAGCTAATGTCATTCAGGCCTCGATGTTGTACCTGGCTAAGGGAACAAAACATAGTTTGCGGGTGCTGGGTGGTAGGCGTAAGGAATGGCACAGCATCAAGGCATGTTGGGCTCACGATGTTTCCCGCCGTCCAGGCGAGATTGGAAGGACCCAATATGCTTGAAACTCCGGGAAATGTGGATGTGTGTATCGATGGCAAGCTGGAGACCTGGCTTCGAATAAATGCGTTTTCCATGACCAGCTAATTCTCAAAATCCGCATCTGAGGAAACAAGCTGCCTTTTGGAAATTGGTCAAAGCATTGTCCTGCAGCTTCAGCCAGGTGCGATCACAGAGTGTGTGCAGAATCCGTCTTAATAGTATCCTGAAGCCGACGTTTCGAAACTGCGCTTGAGGGAAGCAGAGGGCAAGCGCAAGCGTTGCTGTTGCTGTGGTCAGGCCACCGAGTGGGGAGCTACGGCTTCAAGACAGCGCTTGAGAACAGCACGGAGGCGGCCTTTAAAGAGAGTCTAAGTCAACCTGACCGGACCTGAAGCGGCAGAGTTCGCTCCTTGTCCGGCGTTGTCGGATGCGAGGTTCGGGCCTGCGATCCCATTGCCTTCAAAATGGAGAGGTCTCAAGACGGTGTCTTTCTTGAAGTAAGCAGTTTTCAAAGGGGCAAGGAAGGAGAATCTTGCTTTGCTTGGCCCTGGTTGCTTGTGTCTGGGGCATTCGACATCGCCACTTCCTAGCCAACCATGGGAATGCGCGATAGCAAGATCTGTTCGCCAGGGGGAGCAGGAACATTCCTTCTTATCGGGGCAGTCGTGAACCTGATCTGACTCAGGTTCTGTTTGGCGTGAGTCCAGCGTCAAGGCTGCGGTGGACGTGCCGAATGCCGGTGGATTCATGGCTTCTTGGATGAGTTCAAGCAGCACTGGGTGATCATGGCTGAGTGGTACGACGAGCAGCACTCTGCGGCCTTCCGCCCGCACCCCTCTCGACTTCGCAGCGGGGCTTCGAAAATGCCATTCAACCACCAAATGTGGGAGAACTGGCTAGTGCAGCTAGCACAGCTTCGTAAGCAACAAGAGAACAAACAAACACGTCACCAGCCATGACCGGTCAATGCTTCTGTTCTGCATGCAAGGCGTTCGCCGAGCGTTTCGCACGTAATGGCCCTGCAAGATACGAGACGTACTCCAAGCAAAGAGGGCACGGCACGCACAGGGCGACCGAGAGAGTCGCCAAAAGTCATAGTAGAGTCAGATATCTTCCAAGCAGAATTGGAGAGGGGGTTCGGGGATGCTTATGAAGAGCCTTAGATCACCTGCTCAGTGTGTGGCTTGAGAACCATATGCCATATGAGCCATATGCGTCAGTCGAGCTGCATGTCCCCGCAAAGCAATCGTGCAAGTCGCTCATATCCGCCAGGCCCCAGGATAGCGCGGTTTTGAAATGGAAAGGCAGAAGATCTAAACTGGAGACCACTGCACAGAATCATTGCCTGCTGCAGCGAGTTGAAAGGTGCTCGTGCCATAACCATCGAGCCTGCAAGCGATCGTGCGTGCACTCCGTATTACCGCAACTCCCATTAGATGTGTGTTATGGGGCAAGGGTGGCAGCGGTGCTTTGTTAAGCTTTGTGTTGAGTGCTTTGCACCCCAAGGTGGGTCCCTTCCTTCTTTCGGGCTTTGCCGGTGGGCCCGTGGAGACTCAGGGCCAGATACCACCGATGTCTCCAAAGGCAGGCTCTAAGCCTTCTAAGCGACCTACGTAGAAGTGAATACCTGGAAGCATGATGTGTTTCGTGTTGTGTCTCACGTTACAAGCATGGCGCAGAAGAAGGTCTTCCCAAACGCCTCAAGCATCCCCGTGCCTTATGTTCGACAGGATCTTCCAACTACCACAGCCCGCACCATGGCAGCAATGGGATCGCTTGCCCCAAACGATTTGCATGTGATAGACGAGAAGAGAAAAAAAACCTTGCTGATTCTGCAGTGCACCGTGAACGAGTGGCCTGCAGGAGAGATTCCAGCACAGACTCCGATGTCATCCACAGTCCCTCGGCCCATGCTAGGCTTCTTGAGGTGCAGCTGTGCATGAATTTCAATACCTGCAGCTGTGCATGTCCTAAAAGTTCTGTGATTCGCCCGATGTGTGCAACCTACGCCTCGGGACTCCTGTTTACCCTGTTGCATATTCTGCAGACCACTGCGCCACCGCCACCGCCACCGCGGCCTGCAGCAGCCGTGGTGCCAAAAGCAGCTCCACCGACTCCCATGGCTGTTGCGGAGCCGCAGCCGCTGATCCCTGATAGATCCTATGGTGCTTCTTTCTGGTCGACCTTAATGCCCCACGTTGTTTTTGGCATTCCAGTGAAGCGAGATGTCAGAAAGCGTGAGGAAAAGGGAAAGCACATTTCAGAACGACGCTTCTATGTATTGGTATCGCAAGTGCATGTGGCATCCGGCATTGAGGCTGATCTTGAGCACAAGCACCACTCCAATTCCGGATGTCCCAGCCGCTGCTCGGCTTCGATGCAATGAACCATGCGGTCCACATGTATGAAGAGGGGAACTGGGGAGTGTGGAGTAGGGCTGGACAGGTAGGAGACAAACCAAATTCATCTTCTTTACTTACACAGGGCATCACAGGACCTAGGCGCCCTGGTTTGAAGACTCGCCGATGTGTCTACAGCCAGGGCCAGTCTTGGGCTGGGTCTATGACTCCCTAACCGTCAGGTTTTGTAGGAAGCACCAAATTGGCCGTTGTTCTGACGGGCGACGCGCCGAGGATGCACCCAGCCGTGTCGCGACAGCTGTCATCGATGCAGCAGAGCTGCCCAACAGAATTGGCCCTGACCCTCTTTTGAGTTCGTTTTGTGAGTTCGTTTTGTCATGCCAACCTTTTGGCGGTCAGAGGCGTGCTGGAATGCCACTGCCACAACGCATGGCAGCTGCCACTGCAGCGGCGGCTGCTGCAAAGACCCTTGCGAAGCCGGTCAGCAAGGAGGCCTTGAGCAAAAAATCGAGTGCACCTGTCCTCATCGAGTGCACTTCTTTGATGTGATGCCGATGTGCCGGTGGGACTTTCTAGCTTGTGCTTTCGCTGCGCAATCCCTCTGCACAGGCCATTGCTGAAGCCGTCGCTTAGCAGCAGTGGGTCTGGGCCTGGCTTTCTGGAGGATCGCGTCCGAGATAAAACATGTGCCCCCAAGTCATAAGCGGGCAACCAGAAATTGCAGGGAAGTCCCTGCGGCCAGCTACTCATACCAGGCTGCGGCTGCGGGCTTGGATACCAGCCACCTGCAGGCTGTCAACGCCGCTTTAGCCAAGGCACGACACTACGGCGCATCCCCTGCACGAACCTGTTTCTTCGCGTTCGACTCCCTGTGGGCTTAGCTCTGTCACGCATTGTTTAGCTGACTCAGATCCAAGCATCGACTCGGCCCGGGTGCCTCTGCAGGCCGCTCCTGAACGCCTTCCGACTCTCCTTGCCCTTTGGAATGCGGCTGCCGACGCCGCTCGCCATGCTGCGGAGCGCGGCCCGGAGAAGGCTCTCTGCCGATGTTTGCTGTTCAGATGATCATGGCATGTAGTTGCCCAGAAGTGTGGCATTCTCAGCAAGGTTATGACAAGTGTCCTCACTGGTCTTCCGTAGGATTTGGTTGCCGCCACAAACAAGTAGCAACGAAGTGCAGTCGGTGCTTCCTCGAACTGTTATCATTTATCGAGTTGAGCAATATCTGCAGGTGTCCCACGTTGTCGAGGCTGCTGCAGCGGCAGGCCTTTCGATCGAACAGCAGGCCAGCACGTTTGCACGTAGCCTTTGATTCGTGAACGATGGCTGTTTTTCCTCTTAAGCGAAAGGCAGAGGCTAACTGGCCCTGCATTGTGCAAAGGCTCAAGCAGCTGCTGCAGCTGCAGTGGCGGCTGTGGCATCCATGACGACTCCAGGCAAACGGTCGGATGTGGCCGGCTTGTGTTTCAGTCCGGTTACTTGCCGGCTTTCGAGGCTATAAATAGAGCAGGTTTTCTCTCCACAGTCGTGCTGGGTAGGAGTCCAGCAAATTTAGCAAGCATTCAGTCTCCGCTGCTGGCTTAGTGCTTACGGTGGTTCGGCAGGGAGACTGAAAGATTCGTCGAGGCCCGGAGGCCATCATTACGGCAGTGGTGAAGGCAGCAGAAGAGGCACGGTGCCAAGCGTGAAGTGTCTAAAGTGTGAGCTCTTTACCACTTGTTGTCAATTTGGTAGCACCTTGCAGACCAACCGCCGACACAGTTCACGACAGGGGGAGACCCCAGTCAGTGGGACTTTCAAGCCCTTGAGGCTGGAATGGCATTGGACAAGCAATCAGAGATGGTCGCTTGGCCCTTGATGGAAGCCGGGCTCTACCCTTCGCCCGCTGCCAACGATTGTCTACAAACTGTGGAAAAGGCTGTTTATTCTCTACAACCTTGCCGTGGCACAAGTTTGGGTGCAAGCATCATAGGGCCACAGGATTCGTGTGTCTGCAGCTGCCGCGTTAAGGCTGCCGTCATGCAGGTGCAGACTCCTGAGGAGCCTTTGCTGTGAGCAGCCAAAAGCCTTCGAGCCCAGCAAGCCAAAAGGGTTTTGGTGATTCCTGGTGAAGTGTGTTCATGTTGGGAGCAGGAGCAAGATGCTCTTCTTCACGTTCTTCACGCCGCAGAGCATCCTGCCTAGCCTTGTACGTGGGAGATTTGTTTTTCGACTTGGCTGCTTTGTCATGGAAGCTTTTGTGTGTGAACGTGGTTTCGTTGACTTCGGTCTTCCATTCCCCGGTTGGCATCTAGCACTTCATAGCATGTTTGCTGCAGACGAGCAAAGCATGGGGAGTCTTGCTGACACACATCACGGCCATAGCACTGCAGCAAAGGATGATGTACAAACTGATGATGCAGTACAAGCCTTTGAGGAAGAGGCAAGCATTGAATGGTTTGAATCCCAGGATCTTACCCAGGACCACGCCAGCCCCAGAGGAAGTGCCAGAGTTTGATGGCTCCTTCGTCGGCACAAAGTCGGCTTCTGGTTGCTGGTCTTAGAGGTCTTCTTGTCTGAGCCGTATAGGACCTGGAGTGTTGTTGCTAGGCAGCAGCCCTGCTGCAAAGACGGTGGCCGACACGATCACTCAGGCGCGCGACTTTTTTTTTCCATTCATGGCCTTCGGATCATGGGTGCAGTGCTCCAGTGCAGGTCATCCGGGATATTCCCGTGAGCCCGCAGCAGAAGCTCCAGGCTTCTCGGCAAACGGATCTGGGGAGCTTCCCGTCTTGTGCAAGCTTCCCTAGCATGGGCTTCTTTCAAAAAAGGCAGTGGGAGCGTTACTATGAAGTTGTCAGTCAACGGGGATTTGCGCCTGGCCGTGCTTGTTGGTCTTCCGCAAGCCGCACGGAAGTATCACTACCGTTCTGCCGAGGTGGTCTCCTCCGCCGCAAGGGCGGCGCAGGTAGCAGCAGAGCACTCTTCCACGACGGCCCCATGGCAGCAAGCAAGAAAACGTTTCTGCTTCTTTAAACTTCTTTCCGGCAACCCTTCTCGCTGTCTGAGACCTCCTTTGATGGCGTTCGGATGGTGGTGGAGGCAGCCGAGGCTGCGGGCATCAAGGCGGCCGCAGAATGTGCCAAAACCCAGTTTGGGGAGAGTCCTTCTCGCTGTTGTGAGCCGATCTTGGGAGCAGGATGCCGAGAAGCTGCAGAAGGTGCAGGAGAAAGCAGAAGAGCTAAGCCCAGAAAAGCAGAAGGCGGGTCCACAAAAGAGCCTTCTGCTAGGCCGCTAGCCGGCCCTGCTTGGCCGCTGGGCCAGAGCTCTGAGCCGAGGCCGCGGTGAGGACTTTGGAAGCCGGAAATTCCGACGCGATGCCGACGAGCACGCCATTCGGCTCGGCTTCTTCGTGGCCAGTCCCAGCTGAGAAAAGCTTTTGTGTCACCAAGGACAGCACCACATGCCGCCGCAAAGGTTGCAGCGGTGGTTAAAGCAGCTGCAGACTCTGGCGGGGCTCGGGGCGGCATTCTTGTCTTGTGCTTGGGTTCGTTTGGGCGGTGTTACCGGGTGCAGGGACAGAAAAAACTACACACACACTCAGGCACGGTGAGCGGCATGTGTAGTTTTCCGTGAACTCTATAGTGCCTTCCTTTGCGTTTGTTGGTGTGAGACTGCAGTATTCCGTGATGAATGAAGCATGTGAGCAGCATTTCGTTATTTGCATTATTGGTGATAGGCCACTTGCATCAATCACCCATATGCCTGACTTGCCTGGCTTGATGTCCCAAGCAGAAGAGATGGGCCTTGTGTGGCGAATGAGATTGCACTGTGGATGCGGCCTTAAGGTGTTTCGTTCAGTCTTGCCTTGCATTTCCAGGCATGACCGAGGAGCAGCAGGCGGAAGTCGCTGCGGCGGCTGCTGCAGCCGTATCGAAGGCAAGACTCGGCCTTTTTGAAGGAAATCGCATTTTTCGCCTGGCTTGTCGTGCGGTCGGGATGAGATGTGAGAAGGAAGGAGATGAGAAAAGGCGTTGCTGTAGGCAGCTCTTGTTGTCTTCGTCGGGTCACAGTCCGAACTCGCAGGCTGCAGAGCCCGCGCCCAAGGCCGGCAGGGTGACCAGTGCACATTTTTTGCGAATTTAGGCGCTCGGGATGTTTCAGTTTCTGTTCAGTCGTGGCATGCACATACGTTCTGCTTCGCTCTTGCCAGTCCCTGCTTCGGTGCCCTGCTGACTGCCGACTGTAGATTTGAAAATGCTGATTCCAAGTCCTGGGGCGGAGCGGTTGAGGATAGTGACAAAGTGCAGGAAGTCCGATGCTCGCCGAAACATTTCTCACCCGATGCTGTCCTAGCACATCCGACTGCTGAAAGCAGGAGGGGCAGGTCTCCGAGTTGATCAAGGCAGGACCAGGACAGTAAGGGGGCGCTGCTTGTGGACCGAGTGACCGGTGCATCGCAGGTCGCCAAATCTCTCGGCCTTGGCGACAGCGAGCCCTTTGGTTGCAAGGGCCAAGGCGGCTAAGGCTTTAAGGGTGCCTTCTGCAATGAAGCCTAGCAGGAAAGAGGATAGAGAGCAACGGAGCCACACCGCTCCAAGGCTTGAGGCGATCCTGGCTTCGGCGTCTTCGTTTACGCCGTCAGAGCTTGCGTCCGTGATTCGCACCATGCGTGCCGCACAGGATTTCTGAAATCGTTTCCATCTTGCGACATGTTTTGTGCACTTGGCTGGAAAGCTCCGCAGTTACCGGTGATCTTGACTTGAGCAGCTGACTGCCGTCAGAGTGCGGTGATGAAAAGGAGATGGCGGTGTCTGCTTTTGTCGATCCTGCCTCTTCACGGGTTGGTTCTGCAAGAAAGCATCCCAAAGCCGGCTGTCAGGGTCAGTCCGAAGCTGAGCCCTTTGAGCCCTCCCAAGAAAGAACGGAGGCAGGCCCCGGCTGTCTTTGGCTTTATGTGGTAGCAAGCCGCCCCAAACACACTCTCTGCGCAACAGGGCCCGGCGGACGAAGACCTGCCCATCCCTCGAGGTCGAGGCCGCGGCGGCGCGGCAAGAACTGGAGGCTCCGAGCAGCCCAGGAGCAGCCGAGCCGAGCCAAGTCCTGTCCAGGAGCCGAGCCCACCCGAGGTGTTTGTGCGGCGGAGGCGGGCAGTCATCACGTACGGATAGCTCCGCTGAGGGCCGATGCCTTATGCCTTGTCCTGTCTCAAGACTTGCTGAATGGCAGAGTGCGCTGAGTGAAGAGGCAGCGCACGAAGACTTGCCCCAGCCATGCACTTCAGCCACTCGGCCGAAGGGCAGTCAACGGTACAGATGTTCCTGGCCAAGTGGTGTGGTGCAGCACGCGAAGCCCCCGCAGCAATGGCCAAGGAACATCGCAGAAGACCGAGAGGCCCCTGAGCGGCAAGAACTGAGTCGAGTCGAGGGAAGGTCCAGAATCCGTTGTTGCCTATCTGAGAGGCCACCACAGAGTCCATCCGGCTGGAGTCGCAGGAAAAGGTCCAGGCGAAAGCTCACACTTTAAGGTCTTGGGGGTGCTGTGGAAAGTAAGACTTTCTGAAGCTCTGTTTGTCTCTTGCTCGGTGTTGAAGGCATGGCTATAGAATCGCGAGCCAGGCTCATAGGCCATCGAACCCGACCTCTCCACGGACCTCCGAGAGTGGCAGTCTGCCGGTTGGCTGCATCTAAGCTTCAGGGCGCTCCGAAGTTTCCTTCACACACCGTAGATACCTCTGTTGCAAAGCGTTTTTCCAGGCCTGAGGCCTATGCTTCGGCAGTGCAAACACCAAGCACCACGGCCTCATTGCCTGGCATGCCGTCGGAGACCCAGCTCCTCGCAACAAGTGCAGTGATCGAGGTTCGTCCTAGGCTATAGACATTTCTCTCGCAAGCTTCTCGAAGGAACATAAAGAGCTGGCGATGCGGTTCGACAATAGGACCGCTTCCTTCTTCGGCCGCTCAGAGGTTCAGGGTTTAGGATTGCACAAGTTGTGTCCAAAAGGCTGTGCGCTGAGAGTTCGGAGCTGGCGCATGGCAGGACAGGGTTCCTACGGCACTGTGTGCAGAGCCCTGGACACGGAGAACGGCTTCATCTTCTGCGTCAAGAAGTCCGTGGCCACTGGGACATCGAACGGCCGTGCGCAAGGGGGGCACCCTTTCATCAGATACCCGCCTGAGGTGACTGAAGATGACGAGGAGGGCCAGAGGTACATTCAGAAACTTCGAGAAGAGCTGGCCGCCTGGTCTGAAGAGCAGACCGTGCCCTTGTGTTCGAGCACTGAATTCAGGGCCTTCAGGGTTTAGGGTTCTGGCTGAAGCACCAGATGAACCGGCACCACATGTTGCAGGCGTGACGGTACCAAACAGCCTCGTAGAGCATCCTAGAGTCCTGGATCTGCCGGACTCCTGCCATGGCTCTTTCCGAAGCTGGAGCGGGACTGAGCCGTGTCCGAACGAACTCGGAGATTTCAGTTGGCCCAGAAGCTTTCTCGTTTTCGCAAATGTGCACACAAATGGAGCAGAGCCAGCCAAGCCATTGCCATCCAATGCAGCGATGCTTGCCATCCGCCAGCAGAGCTTGCATCAGAAATGTCGTCCCTGGGTTCGTGCACGAGGTTGAGTTACATTCGTTTGGTTCTTGTCACGGTTGCAAGGGAACCTGCATGGGTCATAGCCTTAGCCGGTCGTAGCAGCCGACGTGGCAAAAGCCCCCAGCCTCTGCGGTACATGCTTCCGGATGCCCACAGGAGATCAGAGGATTTGCTCACTGATCTGGCACCTGAGCTGGTGCGTGGATCCCGTCTCAGCAATATTCTGAGGGGCTTCGGGAGAGAATGGTGTCTGTCGGGTGGATCCGGAGCACTGACGTGGAGGCCGTCATTGTCCAGGCAATTGCAGCACTTCAGTCATGATTGGCAAACCTCAAGTGCCTGTCATTGATCCTCTAGTTCAACAGTGGTGCAGCAGCAATCTCAACCTCCCTATTGAGCATTGCACTGGGCATAGTCGGTGGATGGAGAGAAGTCATGCCTGATGGATGGATCTTGCCACGGACTGGTTGGTGGACAGTTGTGGCGGCTGTGGTCGGACTTCTGGTTCTGTTGTTCTGGCAGCACCTGCGAGAGTTTATTTTGCTGGTCCCTGGTTTTGCCCGCCTGGGTGTCAGTGATCCCTTGTCATGGTTCTTTCTGTTTCACTTTGCACAGTGAGCTTAGCAGGAAAACCATGGTCGTTGCTGTCCCACTTCCCGGGCATGAGACTGCTAGCTTCCTGATGAAGTGCAAGGAAGCGGATCGAATCAAGTCCGTGCCCGTGCAAATTTCGGTTATATGGATCCTCACCTATATTTCGGTATCCACCACATGGCCCACACTCCTGCTTGCACAGCGGTTTAACCACTACCTGTTTCAGTGGCACACACTTAGCGGGAAGATGCATTTGGGTCTGGAGTGCAGATTTGTGTGCTTTACCCGCCGTTGTTCTATGTTTGAATCAGATGATGTCCGACCTTGTACAGTTGCCGAGAGTCTTGCATGATTCTACGCACCGCCCAATGCTTCTGCTGCTCCAACCACCATCGGCCTTTGCACTGGAGCAGAGCTGGATTGCGAGCGGCAACTCATTCATGGCGTGCTGCGGATGTGGTCCGGTTTCCATGCGGATGCTGCAGATGTGGAGCTGTTTCAAGCAGTAAGGCACCTGATACCTTCGGTTGAGCAGAGGATTTCACGCAATGGCATGCTGATGCGCCCGCTGATCTCAGCCGCTGCAATCGGTGGTTTCTTTTCTGACTTCATTGCGAGAGATGGTCATGCTGTTTCACCACGGCTGGCTCAGCACATGCACCAATTTAGGCTTGGTGGGTCTCTACTTCCTTTTTAATTTTTATATGCCAGTCTTCATCCGCCGTCTTCTGCTGACCCTTGCAGCGCGAGGGAGCACGAATGCACAATCGAATGTTCCCGTGACTCGCAGGATTCGGGAAGAAGCAGTGATGGTGAGGACACTCAGGAGAAAAAAACAATAGGTCACACGGTCTCATTGTGTTTTCTCCTGAGTGTCCTGTCCTCCATCGCTGCTTCGCCGAGTCCAGAAAGACAAAAAAACCAGCAAGTGCCGTGAACCGGACCCTGAGCAGACTTTGGTTTTTCACGGTTCAAGTCTTTGGCAGGTGCTACGCAATGGATAACTCATCCATGGCGCAGTGCATGCCAAAGACTTGAATGAACTCCGACACCAGCCGGTGCAGCATGGCAGCTATCGGCTACATTTGAGGAGTCATCTTCGTCCAAGAGCCACAAGGTCTCCCGGAGACCTTGTGGCTCCTCAAAAGCTGAAAAAGTGTCTCAATGGCTTAACGGCTTCGCGCCTTCGCGAGAGCGCTGTGGGGCTTCCGAGCCTCTGTTGGACTCTTGTTGTCCGATGCTAAGCTCGGGATCGTCCGAAGGAAGGCTCATTCTGTTGTTGGACTTGGAAGACCCACTATTGCGGCGGTTTGGCCTCGACAAGACCTTTTTCAAGACTTGCAGCAGTCTTTCGCGGCTTGTTGGAAAAGGGCGGAACATGTAGGCATGCAGGCATTCTCATGCACTTCTCGATTTGGCCCGGACACTTAGAGATGCAAGCTGGACAATGGCAAACTCATCCGTAGAGCCAGTCTCCGAGATGCGTATGAATGCGGAAGTCGGGAATAGCCCGAAGTGGAGCTTTTTTCGGAGGCCTTGGGCATGTCTACTTTTCGCCGAGTCCTAGCTAAGCTTCTGAGGACATTTTGCGCTCCTTGCGGCACCCGAACATCATATGCAGCTGGGGCTTGAATCTGTTTGTGCTTTCGCTGTCGTGTTCCCATGAAGGGCGAGCACTGTGCGGTCCTTCCGGGCCATGAGGTTGCTACGGCCACGAGTACTGCAGCGACACCCTGTGCTCTCGGGGGCCTCTGGCGATTACGTGTGGGGGGGTGGGGGCATCTTGGAGTTTCGGGAAGCATTAAAAGCATTAAAGGAGTCCTTCTTTTGGGAAGTCGCGCGCTTCCGATCTCTTGGAGTCATGGCCAAGCACGGCTCGTCGAGTGAGGTACATTTTTATGGAATTCGCAGAGGGAGGGCAGGGACCCCCAGACGACCTTAGACGACGCTCTCTCTCTCTCTCTCTCTGGATGTGATGGCGATGAGCCTGGCAAAATCAAGCTTGCAGCCGGGGTGGCCACACCAAGCTCCTGTTTGCAGCAGGAAGAGTGAAAGGGAGTGCGTAGGCTCCCCAAGCTGGCGAAGCATTGGAGTCCCTTGAGCCACCGGGGAATGAGCGGCCCCAGGTCCTTGGCTACCATGCTCAAAGAGTTTGGTGCCCTCGACGGACGGGCAATGCTTGTTTTGGGGCTTTGCCAGTATCAGCACCATGCTGGCGGCCTCACGGCCCCACCTCGCCGGCGAGTAGCTCGCGGCTTGCGGCGCCCGTGGTCTCAAGGTTTAAGCACAACAATAGAAGAACAGCAAGGTTTGAAATGATGCGCCTAGCTCCACGATGCATGTCCAACAGCCCATGCGGCTGACCCTACCCCATCCTGCCACAAGGCTGCAGTGAGAAGTGTAGCCGAACACGATTTTTAATCGAAGCAAAGTGATAAGATCATCAGCCGATTGGCTTCGCCGCGCGCTAGCATCGACATTCAAAGACGGGGCCTCAGCTACGTCAGGAAATGACAGAGGAAGCGGCGTGAGCTCTGGAGAACTTCGATGACTGAGCTTGCATACTGAAGGCTACTGCGACTGTCGTGCGAGCCGCTTTTTTCCCCCGGCGATCCCAAGGCTAAATGGCCTCGACAGCAGCGCCCGGCGGCCAGGAGATGGCAACCGTCCTCCTCGGCCTGATGACCACTTTCATGTTCCCACCCTGGGGTGTCACGGTGTGTTGTGCCGCTCTGTTCTTGAGGGAGCTTTCTGGTGGCGACAGGTACACGTCGATCGTCTTCGGCTGGGGCTCATGGCAAGCGCTTTTGGAAGAAGATGCTTGGCAGCAGAAGCAAAGGCTCGAAGAGCTCAGTGCGTCTCAAGTTCCAGCCGTGCAACCGAGGACGGCGTCTATCAATCCCTCTGCTCAGGCCTGGGTGACTCGCAGACGCCGATTCGGTTTCAACGTTTCGTTGAACGCGTTGGCAGGTGACGGTTCATGCGACGACCGGACCAGCCGCATGATCCTGCTGTTCACCGTGGCGCAGTTTGGATGCTTGCCCTGTTCTCTCGTCTTGTAATGCTGCAGTTTGCTTGAGCTAACGAACACTTGTGTGAAACAGGGCAAGCAATCGCGCATGCAAGGATGGGGGCTCTCCGTCACTATTATGGGCTTTGCAATTGACAGAAGCGGACCTCGCTTTGCGTGCGCGGTGGGTGGACTGCTGGAGTCGACCGGGCTGCTTCTTCTAGGCTTCTGGGGCAAATGCAAAGCAAAAGTAGGAGCGATGGCGAAAAGGGTGTGACTTTTTCTCATTCTTCTGCTGCAGAGCCAACTTCAGGAACGGCACGAGGGTGCCACGAGTCCGTGGTCGATGGCTTCCTCGTAGGAGTTTTGCTGGTCTCCATCGGTGGCGGTGCGATCCAGGTCTGAAAGCAGCTTAGCGTGCTACACATCGGATCCAATGTTGCGATGGGAATTCAGCAGCAAGTGTCGAGGGTGACTTTAGAGCTCTTGGACCTAGTGAGAGTGCAGCTTGTCAGGTGCAGTCCATGAAGCTTCCATTTCTGGTGAACGCCCAGTTCTTCCCTCTCGTGATGACCATCGCCAACTGCTTAGACGATGCCTCGGCAAGCATTCCACTTGGCCGGGACCTTGGCGAGGGCTTCGTGCCTTGAAGGCACCATGGACGCAGGATCCTTGAGGTCCAAATGCCGGGCTTTGTATGAACTTTTGGCTTGTGCATGGAGGCCATTACCAACTCTACCTCAATGGCTTCAGCCGCTTTTGGATTTTCAGCTGCTACGGTGGATTGCTTCTTGGATCTGGTCGAGCTGCGGTTGGTACCTGAGTCTCGCAGTAGGCCCTTTAGCTAAGAAGCGGCAACGGAGGTGCTTGGCACTGTCTGCAGCGTTGGGCATTATTTGGTGGGGTGCCGTGGATGCATTGTATAATGTCGGCAAGCAGACGAACAAGACATGTTGCTCAACCGCCTGCGCTTCCTTCCTTGTTTTAGCAAGCATGCGCGTGCCTCATTGATCTTGCAAGGTGGTTCCAAGCCTCCTGAAACAGGCATGCATGAACCTACTCATCCTTGGATGCTCTCGCCCTCCCGATCTGTGGTGACCGGGTGCTGACAGCAGCTCGCAACTCCCAACATAACAATCGGAATCTGACTTGTTTTCCATTGTGTTGATCAGATCCTGAGCAAACCCCACATCGAGCTCGGACCAGGAATGCTGTTCAAAAACAGCGTCTTAATCCGATGCTGAGATTTGCAGTGCGCCGTGCTGCGATTGAATTATGATGTGCTGCAACGTCGTGGCAGCATGAGGTTAAGAAAGGGCCCGCAGCATATAACTGAGACTTCAGCACAGCGCACTAGAGGCGCCTAAAACTGAGACCCTCGGGGTTGGGAGATTGTGAGCCTCAGAAACAGAGCACGTTCTGACACTCAGGTGGGCCGAATCGTCGACTCCGTGCCATCAGTATCGCTGAGTACCAGGATGGGCAGGGATAGCGGATAGGAGCCACACTCGCATGATAAGCGTGGCGCGAGACTTGTAGTGACAAGAGGTGGTGTGTGATCACCGACGGCACCGCACAGGAGAGAGAGCGAGAGAGTCAGAACTGGAGTGTTCCATCGTCCGTGATGTCAAGTTGTTTTGTTCCGTGGATGCAACGGAGGACACCCACTACCTTGTGAAGTGCTGATGTCAAACTAAGCACGTTGTAACCTTCACGAACAGACTTGCCTGAAGAGGATACCCCAAATATTGGGGACACCCCTGCTTTCGAGGTTGTCCTTATACTAGCTCCAATGTGTTTGTTTTGCCTTCAACCCTGGGGGGTCAGTCTACTGACGTCGCATGAGCGACACTAGACTCGCTCCTCTGCGAGGACCAAGGGCTTGGCTGCGCACAGTACGTGGGGGGGGGGGAAGCCAGTAACAAGCAAGCAAGCAAGAGTCAGAACTGGTGGCCGTGTGCAGCGGGCGAAACCCGCCAGTGCCCAGCAAAGAAAAGCAGCGGCAGCGGGGGGGAAGGGTCTGTGACCCAAGTTGGTTGCTTGTGGTTTCCGCTTTTCGGGTGCACTCGGGCCATGTATTCCGGGCACACCGCTGAGATTCATCCGCCTCTTTAGAATTGAAGAGAGGAAGAGAGAGGAAGGGCGCAACGAGGAAGTTCGAGAGAGAGAGCAGCTGGGAGGCCGAGGACGCTTCGAAAAGACCTCGGCTCCATGGGCTCCCGCTTCTCCGGCAGCTGCCTAGAAGAAAAGGGGGGGTTTTAGGTAGGAGAATGAGTAGGAGTCCAGTAGGAGAGTAAAAGGGCCGAGTGCTTCTCTTCTTTTTCGCTGCCCGAGTCCGAGGCTTGCCACCTTCGAGTTCGCCTTCGTCATGCTGCCACCCGGTCTGCATCGAAGTGTCCCACTTCTCGCGAGCGCAGCACAGCGCAGCTGCGAGGCGAAGTGTGGAGTTCTTTCGGAGCAACCTGTACGTGGGCCTGAACAAGGAGTGGCTGCGATCCCTTGGTGATGCAGTGCCTGGTCGGAATTGGCTCGAACCTCAAAAAATAAATGAAGCCTTTGCTCTTATGTTCAGCTCGGCAGGTGGCCAACAGCAGAGCATTAACAAGAGCTCAGGTGAGCCATGTTGAACTTTGCAAGCCTGGTCTTGTCTGTTTTTGCGTTGTCTAGGTCTTGTCCTGTATTGCTCATAGCGAGTGGCCGACTTTTACGCCCTGCTGGCAAATCTTGTCTTGGCCCCCCCCCCCCCCAACAGATACATGCGGAGTGCGGCTACGGGCAAGACTCAAGCTAGGTGCTGCCAGACACAACCCAAGCTTCAGCAACATCCCAAAAGCACAGGGAGGGTGTTACTTCCACTAGGAGCACATCGAAATCCGGCAATGATTCAAATCCCACCACAAACGGCAACGAGCACACCCGCAAGAGGCAGCCTCAACATCCAAGAGGCATGAGCCGATTATGCTACACCGTACAAGTATCGAAGTCAGTGGCAGTCATGCTGATGCCTATTTAACGTGAAACTGTAAAGTCTCGCAACACTTTTGAACGGCCTGCTTGAGTCTTTGGAGTGTTTTCCGGTCGAAAGCTTCTTGGCTAGTGGAGTTCCTTCTGCTTGTCCGTGCTGGCCTGAGGAGACGCACAACAGCTACCTCAAGATGTTCACAGCATCTCTTCCACTCGCGATGTTCTTTGTCCCTCTTTTCAACCGATGCCTTGCCCGCGGCTTCGTCTTCACCTTCGTGGTCTCCATTGCTTTAGGCTTGCCGGGGTCTTCTGAAAAATAAGGGGCCTTTCTGGAGCACTGCTGTATCTCACCTCCTGGATTCCACTCCTGGCCTCTGGCCCGAAGGCGAACTCTGGAACTTGATCGCCTTAGTCCCGGTCCTGGAGATTCAGGTGGGAAATGTGGGAAAGGCCACAAGATAGCAGCTGCGATAGCCGGTGTGAGCCCAGATTTGTTTAGGCACGGTCTTCGACGCACATGTGTAGCGGCTACTAGCGCAGGTCGTGGCTTTCGTGGCTTACACGAGCTGGCGGGCTTTGCCACTCGGCACCGAGGGTATCAGATATAGCGGTAAGGCCCCGTGATGACACTCAACTGGTACTCATGAAGAGGTCGTAGGCTTCGCGTGCTCCAGAGAGAAACCTGCGGCAAATCCTTGCACTGCCGACGCGCAGTAGGTGCTAAGCGCAAAAGGCACTAAGCCATTGAAGCAACTGAGCACCACGCTGGGCCTGGGTTGCACTCCGACAAGGCATTCCCACCCGAAAGCATTTGTTGAGACGGTCGTTGCGCAGATTCAGGCTGTTTGCCTGCCTGTACGTCTTTATCGGGCACAGTGGCTCCGCAGCAAAGCGATGCAGACTGGGCACGTTCTCACTTGTCCACGTCGTCAGCTGCTGCTTCGGTGAGGTTTCGGGAACCGAAGCTCCGGAACCATCAGCGCCCTGACCACCATCGGCGGCTGTGCCATCTCCGGCCTTATCTGGCCGTGCGCAAAGCTTTCGACACCCAGCTTCGGATTCACCGAAACCTAGAGTGAGGTCATCGAGATAAGCCAGGCATGAACTTGCGATGCCTTTTCGTGTAATTACGAAAGGAAAGCGCTGGCCGGATCCCTGGCCCCTCTGAACATGCCACTTTCGCTTGAACTAAGCTGGAGTTTTTTTGTATTTTTCATTATTCCTGCCCCAAGAAGCTACTGGCCCACTGTCCCTATGTTCAGGCTGTCCCTGCTGCTCAGCTTGCCCCTGATCCTGATGACGCTGTCTCTTCAAAGGCACCTTCGCTTCTTCCCGGCCGGGGAGCTGCCCAAAGCCGGCACCGGCACCACCGGAACCACCGGGACGGCCGGGACGCAAGAGCGGCTCTTGCCATAAGCGGCCCCATGGCGGTGCAAAGAGGTTTTGCATCGGCTTCGCCTTGGGGAGTTCGCACGTTCGCGATGCCTGGTCGATATATGGTGCCCAGAATGCGCAGAAGCTTTGGGCGATCCCAGCTTGCATTGAGCAGCTCGCCTCGCCCCGGCCTTGGCGCGATCGGACTGCATTTAAGCACAGCAGGCTTCTTGAGCCTCGCGAAGAAACTTTTAGCAACCTCACACGTTTTGCCAGAACACAAAGATCCAGTTCTGGGCAGCCCAAGACCAGCCTTCTAGACCGGGGCTAGCCATTCACTGAAGCAACCCTTTGCCACTTCCTTTGATTCCTTCTGCTTTGTTCAGGAAGGCTGCTTGGGGGATTCGAGGTTTTTTCTCTGAGAATTGGCTGGCCAGGCTTCAAGTGTTGCCCATCCTGGGAAGTGTGTCAATATCAACCCGAGGGTACTCGAAATTGAAGGCAGGCAGCCCAAGCAAGTGTTGCAATTTTTTGTCACTGAGCATTGTACAGATGCCGGCTGAGACCTCGGAATGCTCTTTGCAGTACTTCCGACTTATTGGGTTCGAGTGCGGCGCAGCTTGTATGCTCAGTTGTTCTGAATTACCTCCGAGTTGCTCCAGGCAGGGAGTAAGGGCCTTGCCGAACACTCTTTCGAAGATCATTCGATCAAGAGTGGGCGGTCCCCCGGATTGCCTCCTGCATCTTCCTTTGGCTGCAACGGGCCATCTCTGTGAGCAGCTGAGAGAGGGGGCGCGAAGTGATGGGGTTTGCGATGCCCATCGGGCTCGAGATGTGAAGGGTTTCCGCATCTTGTGATTGCGTCGAAAACGTGATAAAGCTGTTGGCCGTCATTCCATTCAACGGTTGGCCGGGAAGTTCATCTGCTGAAGTCCCCGTTGTGCCCCAAGTTCACATGAAGCTTTGCAGGACTACTCCTGCGCAATACAGTTTTGGGAATGCTGCAAGGCTGGAAGTGATGTATGCCAAATGCAGATGCCTCATAAGAGTGCCTTTCTTGGTGCCTTCCGCGCTAGGCTTGGCCTACCTTCACACCAGAAGCCCTGTTGTCGTTCACAGAGACATCAAGAGCGCGAACGTGTTGCCTGGCGCTTTGGGGGTGCCTCAGGGCTTGTAAGCTTGTCGCTGGCGCCAGCATGGAGTCTCCTAGACGTTCAACGCAGGCGCTTATGGGAGCTTTGACAGAGTCTTTCTGCATATAAATTATATACACACTCACACACACACACAGATGCATACATACGTCTATGTATGTATGTATGTATGTATGTATGTATGTATGTATGTATGTATGTATATATATATGTATATATATATACACATGTATGTATGTGTGTATGTATGTATGTATGTATGTATGTATGTACATACATAGAATTGAATCTCGCATAAGTATATACTGTGTAGGTGAATACACACATGCAGACAGATAGAAATACACAAATCATGCCAAACTGTACAAGCCGATTCATGAACCAAACATATGCATGCGTGTACTGTATGGTGTTGTACTGTACTGTATTGTATTTTATTGTCTGCTCTCCATCTCAGGCTTTTGGACTTGGACTTCAACGTGAAGCTGGCAGATTTCGGTTGCTCGAAGCGCTGTCAGGAGGAGACCTGTTTTCTTTGAGTTTGGGTTTCGGGTTAATGGTTTTTGGTTTGGGGTGTGAGCAATATTTGTTGCATAAGTGGGAAGCATAATGCTTGCAGATTGTTGGCTTTTCAAGGAATGCAATGACGGTTGCGGCAAGCCTGTCGCTGTCCGCTCATGCCGTTTATAACAGTCTCATCGTTCAGGGTGCTGCAGATGTCAGCTTTGTTGGAAGGGTTGGGGAGCATGGCTGAGTTCGCTTTGGTGGAGGGAGAGAGACTTTGGGAGGAAGGCTTCTTGGAAAGTGAAAGTTGGCTTCGCATTTGTTGACAAAGGACCTCACCACGACCTTCCGAGCCACTGGGTCGCTGCTTTGGATGGCGCCGGAGGCGAGGCCCCAGAACAGAAACTCTGGCGGGTTGCGGGGGGAAATCGTTAGAAGCCGTGCAGAGCTGCTTGACTTGCCTGTGCACACTTCCTTGCTGGTGGCTCAAGACTGCTCGAGATGCCCAAGGCATGAGCAGACTATGTTTATGTGTTAGTTAGTTGAGTTTAGGTGCTGTTTTTCAGGGCGCCGCGGCGCGACAATTTTCGAGGAATTTCGACCACGGCCGCCCATGGAGGCACAATGCCTTGGTCGGTCGGAGAGTGCACGCAGCGCTCGCCTTTGCTTCACAGCCGTCGCGCCCGATTCCCCCGAGAATCCGATCTTCCTACGCAGACCTTCGCCTTGGAGCGACCCGGGAAGAAGCCCAGAAAATGAGAGCTCTTTCCGTAACATGCGATCCTGGGCCGAGCTTCAAATTCGGCCTGAGGAGGCCGAGGAGGGCGCCGAAGCCGAGAAAGCTTGTGACTCCTGCGGCCGGCTGCTCACTTCAGGCCGCAATGTCGCTGTGAGTTTGGTGGATCTGAATTTGATCATCGTGGGAAGCGGACCTGTGGCGGCAGAGATCCTACATCGGAGACGACTTGCGGGCGGCCGGGCATGTCTGTTATGGACCGAGCAGATGCCGGTTCTCTCAAACATGGCTACTCTTAACCTGCACCCCTTGTCTGAGCTTCGTAGTGCTGTCTTCAGTCTTCGCGACTTCTGTTGGCAGCCCCCAAGCATGAGTCGCACCAATGTGCGTGAAGTCGAGGAGCTCAGGGCGGCTTACGGATGCTGGTCATCTGCAGTTTGTAGGCAGGGCCCCGACATAGTCGCATTGGAGGACTGTCAGGTCTACTCCATCACTCAGGATGTTCGTGGTCGAGCTTGTGGTATTGAGGTCCTTGACCGCCTTGAGGGCACGCAGCTCTGGTCTATGTGTGGAGCGGTTGTCTTTGCTGGAGAGGCTTTTGGTGAACAGCTGAAGGCCACGTGCGACAAGATGCATCTCGCACATGAGCTAGATGTGAGCGTGCGCTTCGAGGATGCGAAGCCATTGACCACGATGAGTGCCAGGACTTGCTTCTGGACTTGTCTGTACAGTTTCGTCCACTTGACCATCTACTGCTGGGTCATGCGTATCTATGAGACCCCGAACACGCCAGATCAGTTGCCATGGTGGCGTGGCGCTTTCACCGTAGGGCTTTTCCCATATGGCTTTTCGGCATATTACGTTTATTGGGCAAACTGCCTTGCTGGCACCAAGTTCCCATTGGGAATGCGCCTATTTGGGGGCCTTTCCGCGTGCATCCTGTTCTCTATGTTTTTCATTTGGTCAAGGCAGCCAACAGGAGATTTCCGCCCTCTCTTCTCTGCCTTCTTTTTCGGCACTGTCGCATACGCCTTGGTCTCGGTAGTCTTTCATGCGGTCTGGTACACTTGCTGTGCCCGCTTTCAGATTTCCTCGAAGGAGGACTCTGATAACAGCGAAGGCGGTGAAGCAGCGAAGTCAGCTCACAAGCTCAATCACGTTCTGTGGACTTGCGCGCATGTCCTCTTTACGTTTGGCAGCTGGATACTCTTGTACTTTGTCTCCATGTTGTTCATGAACCTCGAGAGCTACTCGAAGTTTTGGGCGGCTGTGTTTCTGACCGTGGCCACGAATTTGACAGAGAAGCTTGTAAGCAGCATGACCACCTGGCTTTACACCGGCCTTGTTTACAACGTTCGCTCTCGGCCGGATGGGAAGGGAATCCTAGGCGATCAGCGGAAGCATCTCATGCTGCCGGTTGCACTGACGCACTCCTTCTGCGAGAGTGCACGCCTTGTGAGCCTGCTCTCTGTTGCTGGGTTCTTGTTGAGGAGATGAACTTAGGTTACCATAATGATAATGTTTTCTGTATATCCCGTTGTGGTAGCGCGTTCCTTGGCAGCAGCGCAGGTTACCATGTGCACTGGTGGATGGTGGTGGCCACTCAATATTGCGCTGAACCTGAGCGTGAATCTGCTCGAGCGCAGCTACGGCACCCTCAGTTTCCTGACCTATTTCTTTCCATTCCTGGCCAGGTGGTGGCTCCCTGGCATCGGCATGGTACTGCATCAGGAGGCAAAGCTTTGGTCAGGATATGCCCAGTATGTCTCCGTACTAGCCTTCTTGACGGCAGATATCATCTCGGGCCATTGGGCCGACTCAGTATTCAACTTTGAGTCCATATGCCTCATGATTACATGTGTGCTCGCCGAGCTCGTCGAGGACTTCGTGATCTATTTTAGGATGCGGCCGAACAGTTACTGGCGGCAAGCTCTTCATGAAGTTTATGCTGCGCATCCCATCCTGCATCCACGGCAGCTCTTGTGCATCGACAAGGTTGGAGTTACATGGGCTTCGCCACCGCTCTCGTTGCACGGCACTGGTATCTTGGACTTCTGGGAGGTGGCCACGTTCATGCTTCCAGCCACCTATTTCTCCTTGGTACTGATAGCCCTGCTTTTGGGTGCTGGCTACATGCATGGAGTCTGCCCGGGGCCTTTGCCAGCAGAGATGCGCCTTATGGATGGGCTGTCTTGGACCAGCCCTCTACGATGCAAGTAAGATGCACGAGAAAAGCAGGGAGAGGATGAGCTTATGCTATAGCATGAGTCTTGTAGATACGTGTCTTCTGTCTGCGGGCTATCTGCTCCTCCGCGAATACTCGGTTCATCCGGGTTTCGAGTGGTTGCAGCATGATGCCAGCTGCTAGTTGCTTGCTGGATGATTCAAGCTGCGTTTTGTTTGGCAGAAGCATCCTCACGTGGAACACTCGAGGTGGCTGCTCAAAGGCAGACGTGGGGTTCAGGATGTCGGGTTGGGGTTTGTGGGGCAAAAGGATTTCTTGTGGAGTGCTGGCCTCCCTTGAGCTTTTGAAGGCCGCGGAGGTTTAGCAAGCTGCGGGGAAGGCTCTGGCAACTCCGTCCGCTCTTAGCGGCTGTATGTTGCATTCGCCAAGAATGCCTTGCGAGGACAGGCTTAGTCACCTGGTCGACGGTTGCATTGGTTCGGAGGATACCTCGTCATAGCATCTCACAGTCATAACATGTCATAGCTGTATGCCTGCTGGTTTGAAGCGGGAGCAGTGGCCCTGTCCTCAAGACCTGACTGCATGCTTTGCGACACAAAAGAAGGGAGCTAATGCTTTTATATCTTGCGCAAGCTCTGTGCGGACTCTGCTTGGAAGTTGCCGCAAAGTTGTGCTCGCAAAGCCAGTGGAGAAGCCGAGTCTCTCGAGTGTGCGGGAAGGTCGTCTTGGGGACCACTGGCTTCGGGCGCAAGGTGCAGGGTAGATGAAACAGGGCCCGCGCAGTGCGATTTCTGGCATTGGGACAGACGGGACAAGCTGTGCCTCCTGAGTTGGCGGCGAAGGCAGACATTTGGAGCTTCGGCTGCACGGTCCTGGAGGCTATGACGGCGGAGCCTCCATGGGGCAAAGGTCTGAGGCTTATGGACAAGGCTTTCAAGCAAGGAGATGGAACCTGGGGCTTGCGATGAAGACACCATTTCCAGCCCCGCGGTTTTGAGGTGCCATTGATGGCGCTCCTGCAGCGATGAGGCCGAAGAAGCTCTTTTGAGGAACTGAGGAATCGCATTCATCATCGGTCTGATGAAGCAGTTCGAGTACTAGTATTTACACGTCGCATTGTACGCCAGGGTGCAAAATTGTCGTATCAATGTTTCAGCGAACACATGGCTGCACACCCGTGCTAGCATTGACGATGCACATGGAGAATGGTATCGGACCGTTTTGTTGCTCTATGGGGCCTTCGCCGATTAGGGACATGCTGCAACAGGACGCCTTGAACCGACTGTGACAGAGTGTGTAGTTCAGTCATAAACATTTGCTTCTCGACCATTGATTCACAAGTTCCAAGCTGCGTTCAGCGAACTGGAGGCAGGTTCCGCAGTAGTCACTGACAAAGCAGCAGTACTGAGCCTTCAAGCCGTTTTCACTGGCATCCACGTACGCCTAGGCGTGAATGAACTTGCATCCGGATTTCCTATGCCTATACTGCCGTGCCTCCACAGCTTCTGCTACGAGTCGTGTTGACATGCGCCCTCTGACATCCCTCAAAGCAGCATTCATCATTCTCGACATACGCAGTCCCGGCAGCCGAAAGAGCGCTGAAACACATTGACAGGAAGATTGGCTACTCGACCGATACTCCACCCATCCCCGCTCCTCGGAAGCAATTGGCTAACGGGGCTTCCAACGGGCAGAGACCTCTCTGAGCTAAGGAGGGCACTTCTTCCGGCCTCCTGGCCTTGCTCCAAAGCTGCTTTCAGCGAAGTGCCGATCTCAGGCCGGCTCAAAGGGTGGGGGAGTGTTTTTTAACCGAACACTTCTTGGTCCTCAAACCTTCTTTCGACTTCAAAAGGGCTCCTGGTTGCGGCAGGCCTACGGCCACCGAGCTCCTGAGCCCGTCGCCGAGTTCAGCTGAAACCCTGCGCAGGGGCCCAGGCTCAGACGGCTGAGAGTGGAAGTCCTCAGGCTGTGAGTACTTCATGCCGCCGGTCAAGGACAAGTAAGACACTCACAGGGGAGGGGTGGGGGCCGCCTCGTCTCCTCTCGTGCCGGGCCAGGCCAAGAAAGAGCCTCAATGAGGCCTCTAGGTCAGGTATCCTCAGCACGGTCCGTTGCCTTCAAAATCCCTAGCGGTGTCATGTGGGTGTGCTGGCGGCCATGCGGTCTTCTCCGGCAGGACCGGCGTCGACACTATGAATCGCGCGTCGCATGGACCTAAAACGGCCCAAACCGGGGTCGTGAGGGGAGCCTGCTGGCACCAGCATTCAACACCGCTTCTTTCCATGCTCGAAATGTGGACTTCTCATCCTGCAGGTCGATAGTTGGGGCTTGTGAAGATGCAGCGTGACACCCCGCCTTTTTCATCATATCGTGGCTTGAGACAAAGATATTTCAGACTGTCCTGCGCACTTTCTAGGCAGGCATTCCTTGCAACAGAGTTCGTCGAAAGCCCCCCCAACCCAACTGGTGGAATTTCAATTCTGAAGAGTGGGAGGGTTTGCAAGAGTTTTCTTGCGGCAGGTGGAGCTACAGAGAACGTCAGACATGCGAAGTACATCGCAACATTGAGGGTGTGCTATCGAGGGATGTGTAGTTCAACACGACTCGTGCAGAAATCACAAAACCGCCGGCTCCCTCCGTTTCGCAGCTGTTTGAGCCTAAGAGCTTCCAGCAATCCGGGCACCTGTTCTCGGAGATGGCAGAGCCCCGCGGCCCCACCCCAAGGCCTAAGGCGCTTAAAACGAAGGGAAAAGACTTTGCAGACAGAGAGAGGCTGGCCTTTTTGGGGTGGGCTCGGCCCGGGCAGTAGGATGATAATTCGACTCTTTTTTGCCAGTGGTGCAGCGCAAGGCGGCAAGGCAGCGAAGGGGGCCAGGACGTAGTCCAAGAAGCTCGGGCGACCCTGCTCTGCACCTGCAAGGCTTTAGGAGAAGATGGGGTACAAAGCTGAAGCCCATCTTTTTCGCCTGGACCCGAGCCCTGGCATATTTTAATGCACAGGCACTGAGCTCAGCTGCTTGCTGCAACCTCTCTTTTTTCTGCTGATGGGCGTGCTGGGCCAGAAGTGCAGCTTGCTTTACTCCGGAACGGTTTTTCTCCACGAAACCTGCTTTGATGGCCCCCCTTTCTTAAAAATCATACCGTGACCGATCCAGGTCCAAGCCAGAGAGCTTGACTGCCGTTCAGGTTTCAGTCGCCCAAAGTTTCGCAAAGATGCTCCCGAGCCCTTTCTTGGCACATGGCTTGTTCTCTTACAAGCTGCTTAGTGTCAAGTGCGTCGCTGTCTCGCGGTGCTTAGCTCGGAATCCGTCCCGGGTTTTCGGTTAGGTTCCTTCTGTGAGTCAATGGTGCACGCACACCCACGCAACTGAACCGCCGAGAGCCGGTACTAGTAGCAGCTGCCTTCCTTGCAGGGCACGGTCACCGCAAACAGGTTGACAGGAGTCTGGAGGCACGCTTTCTGGAGGAGGTTCAGATGAAACCTCCCAGTCCTTGGTCGTGGCATAGCGCGAGCATCGCCGCGTGGAGAATACGAGAGTGTAGGATAGCGCAGGAGAGCGTAGTAGCGTAGCCTTGCTCGAAACGGCCCGTCAGCACGGATGCGCTAAGCAGAGCGGCTCCGAAGCTTGAAAGTGCCCTCCAAGCCGTCAGGCGCGGCTTCCGATGTTCAGATGATCTCAGTCTCCCTTGCTTTTTGGATCTCCTTTTGGCGTCCGGTCCGCGTCCTGTGAAGAGGGAGGCATGGAAGTTTCACCCCGGAGGTGTAGGAAGAAGGCTGCGACCAGGGCAGGCAGCGGCAGCAAGTCGACACAGGCTTCAGGTCGTCCATCACGAGGCCTGGGTCGTTTTGTGTTTCTGTGGACACCATCCCTTGGAAGAGCGACGAGGCATCCGCCTTCGGAATCTAGCCCTTGAGGTTATGCAAGCAGTCTGAGAATAGACTTGCCAGCAAGATGCTCTGATGTCCACAGAGCCGCGGTAGCACAGACCTTAATTCGACAGCTTCGCGAACGTTTTAGTCGTGCCGAGGAGGACGGGTCCCGCTATATCCGGTTCTTGCAAAGGACGTTGGATGTGGTTGTTTTTGCTACGGCCGCTACGGGACCACCTCCCGGAGTTTAAACGGTTGCACTCACTTCTATGCTACCGGTGGCTTTATGGCTTTTTGATGGAGTCGGGTTTGAGGAAGTCGAGAGGGAACTGCTCTACAGTAGCCATCGGTAGCTGGAGATCCCTCCTTGGGGAAGGGGGTGCGCGTGGAGAAAGGCAGACCGTTCACCCTGAGTTCACAGGGCCCAGAAGCCCTCACGGAATCCACGGCCCAACCTTGCATGTCCTTTGGATTGGCCCCTTCTTCGCGGAATCTGGCTCGCTGTGTTCTGAGAATACCTGACAGGTAGGCTCCACCCAAGAAGGTGCAGACCAAACCCCAAACCACGGTACGGAGTTGCACAGTGAGTGCTGTAGTGAACTTGGCCATGGTGGATTACTCCAAGTGGAATGACCTGGTCATACACTCAGTTCCAGTGGTGCGGCCGTCAGATGCCGAGATTTTCTGCTGGCTTAGGATGTCAGTGATGATGAAGAGCGACGCCGACCTCACGTGTCGAAGTGACCGGGCAGCAGTCCTGAGCATTCTAGGAGGTCCTAGCAGGTGGAGAAGGGCCCAAAGTTCGGATGCCAGGTTCGACACTCCGCAGACCGTCACAATCGGACGCCAGGCCACTGGAGAATTACGGTCTCGTCATGGGGGTGCAGCGCAATGGACGATGTCCGGTACACATCCGGCCATTTTTGCCACATGTGAAGCATCTAGACTATACAAGCGACAGGCGGTAGGGGTGGTTTCGAGACAGAATTGCAAGAACAACACGTGAGTGCAGCCATTTATGCTCTGGTCAGTGGTTGGAGTTTCTGTCTTCTTCCCACACACTTTGCGCCAGGAGGTGCAAGCAGCACAAGCACAGGATGTCGACATGGAGGCCCTTGGGATGGATCCGAGTTCCTACGGCTCCGAAGCCTATGATTCCTCGTGCTTCTCGAGCGGCGGTAGGCTGATGATGACGACGAACCCTTCGAGACGGAGGAGCACTAGTCTCTGTATCACACCCTGGGAGGCAGAAGCCAGTCCTATGAATCGTACAAGTCTCCCCCCTTTGTTCTGTGTCGTGCAGCGAGGCAGAGCAGATTCTTAAAAGTTGCAAAAAGTCTGAGTTTGGAGGACGATGCCGCCGAGCCAGGGGAGGACCGACGAGAGGTGCGGAGCCTAGTGACCATCGTTCTGGGAGAGGCGTGCGACCCGGTAAGACCGATTGACAAGGATTTCAGCTTGATGGCCCTTGGTGTTGCGGATGTTCTGAAGTCCTGCGAGCAGTAGACTCGCACTTCTCGTGTCTAGCACTCGAGTCGCGAAGAAGGCGCATCGTTCGACTGAGGACGTTCTCCAGTGCCGCGCTTTGGCCGAGCGGGCCCTCAGGAGTGTAGTGCCGTATCAGTCTTGGGAGGAAGTGAAAAACGCAAGAATCCTAGAGCGGGGCCTAGGGCCTAGGGCTGGACACTCCTGTGCAGGAACGGAGATGCTGCCGAGGGAGTGCGTCTTCTTGAGAAGGCTTGGAGAAACGAGCAGGGTTACGTGCTGCACCATTGCCCAGATGTCGAGGATGAGGGCATTTGATGCTACTAGACACTCGCCAAGGGGAGGGGGCGGTTGCGCTGCCTAAGTTGTGGTGGGTTTCTTCCATTCCGGTGCGGTCCTTCTCGACACGCTTTAAGTCTCTTCACTTGGGGCTTCATTTGCATCGGTCTCATGCAAAGAGTCGGTGCGCTAAACGCGGTGCTATCACCGGATGTGGCTTTTTCGAGGCACCTTGGTGCCTGTGCGGTGTTTGCTGTGAGGCCGCTTTGCTCAATGCTCCAAGATTGCTTAATGTCGTAGGTTTTCTGGACATAATACTTTAAGATGCCACGAACTGAAGCACCAAGTTGATAAGTTCTCCATCAGTTTGTTCATTCAGACCTTAACATATTGAAATTGCTTAAGGCCCCTGGCGTCTGCTCTCCAACCCCTTTCTCCAACGTATGCACAACACGAAGCGCACTGTGAATGCGGCTGCTCCGCGTCGCCAGCAGAAAGTATGGCTGCGGCAGTGCGAGTTGATCAGTTCACCAAACGCGCGTGACCCTTTCAGTGGTTCAATGCCTGCAGACGGTGCGTGTCTGCCCGAGTTTCCGGAAGTAAGTGATTTCGGCGTCTGTCTTCACGATCCATATCGCACTTTCAAGAAGCGCAGGCCATGCGCCTGGGAGGAAGCGATTGCCCAGGTGTTGAGGCCGGGTGCCCCTTGACCACGACAATCGTCTCAATGCACCTGACCGTAGCCCCACGATCAAATTTCAGATACTCCCAGACTGTCCTCAAGCCCCCCCCTCCCAATTGCAGGAGTTGCTGAGGGCTGCTCGGGTGCAGCTCGGTTCTACTGTGGCTACTGCCCAGCGTGCCGAGCCCGCGAAGGCAAAGTTGCAACTCTCTACGCGGGGAAGTTGGACCCCGTTCTCAGAGTGAGCACAACTTTTTGGTAGTTTTTCCGCTCCTTAACCATGCAGAAGTCTACAGCCCTTGGTTGCAGTGGGCTGTCGAAGCGTGTCCGAACCTACCGATCGGATCTCTTGTATGAGTGCCTTGATGTTCAGCATTATAGATTACTTGGAGGTTCATGGGTAGTTATAAGTGGGGTTATAAGTCCCCTAATTTGGGATATAATTATTATACTTGTTGTTGCCCTACTTACAACCCCAGTTATAACCTTACAACCCCAGTTATAACTACCCATGAACCTCCAAGTAGATTGGAGCTGACCCCTGCCCATCTCTTCAGGCGGACCCGCAGCAAAACGGCACGCGCCTCGCTCTTTGACCGCGCAGCACGGACAGGTCAAGACCTTTCACGCCTCTGCTCCCTAGATCCGCCGTAGATTCCTGAGAATCTCATGTTGCTGAGGAGGCACCGTTGAGGGCAGATATGTCTGGTCCCAGACGAAGGCGTCTTGAAATCTGATCTCTGGGTAGGTATTGGCTGCTCGTAGGGACGTCGCACAAGTCTTGGGCATGGTTCTCCGTGAGACGCAGGAGGCAGTAGAGATCAACCTCTTCGTGCCGCCGGAGACAAAAGCCAAGGACATCCAGGCTCCGGGGTGGGGATGGTGGGGATACGAGGTCTTCGCGCCTTCGCCCTCAAGCCAAGGTGGAGGTCTCGGATCTTCGTTTGCGCATCGCCGGCGCTGGGCAAACTCTCCTGGAGGGTGACTGGGAGTTCAAGGCCCCGATGGCACAGGACTTTCCGGGCAGACTGTGTCCAAATATTAAGCCGAGTAGGGCAGTTCTTCTGGCGCGGACGCGATGTGTTTGAGGGGCGCTAGGTTGCGGTCCATGCCGGCAGAAGCTTGTCTTGGCGATGTGCGCCAAAGGGCACTCTGAAGAAGTTCCCTAAAGGCCATATCATATGATGTACTATAGACTATAGACTATAGTAGAATAAGCAGCTTAATTTAGACAATGCAACATACGAAGATATGTATTAAAAGAAGGTCGAAAGCCCTTCTCATGCCCAAGCAAGCCAGGTTTCGCCAGAAGAGGCCAGCTGGGCAGCACAAGAGCCTAAATGGTTTCAGACAATGCGGGGATCTTGATACAAACTTGGATGAAAGGGAGACATATAGAGCGAGCGAGAGAGTGGCCGCGCCGTATGAAGGGGCCCTTTAGAGCGTCTTCGGGAAGCTTCTGACAGGACCCGGACTGGGAGCTCATCACCTGCCAGGAGCGGCGTGCCTTGCGTCTCCTGGTGCGGAAGGCGAGGGCGGCGGAGAAGAAAGTCCTGCGTTCTTGTGGCCGAAGTCTGCGAAGGCCGCCATGCCTGGGGGTATGTCCGTGGCAGCGTCTGTCTCAGATTGCGCTGTCGCGGTGCCGCTCCCTTCCTTTGCGTGGAGCTGCACCAGGTGTGGTGGAGCAGGATCCTGAAAGGGGAGCCGTCCATCGACGTCGAAGGAATAGAGGACACCTCGCCCGACCATGCACCGTATGGACTCTTGCGAACTTCAAGCCACGCAAGGTGAGTTCACAATGCAGCCTTGGGTGTGCATGTCTGCCGGTACGCAGGCTCGACAGCGAGATCAAGACAAGAGCAAGCAGCTGCTTGCTTCAAGATTTGGCTGGTTCTGTAGACTTGATGAGGGCCAGAGATGAACCACCTGAGCGGCAGATTCGCATCCTGGGCTGCTTTCCTCGGGTTGCATTCTTCGAGAAGTCCGTACGAAGAGTTGGCCGTGGACTGTACACTTTGGAGAAGCATACTGGCGAAGCATTGATGCCCAGTTTCGCAGGTTCCAGAAGGCATGGGGCGAAGCCCATGTGGCTGTGGCTGCATTCATGGCAGGGGTTTTCGCGGATTAGCTATAACTCTGCAATGCTTGCCGTAGGCGTATGGTTTGGGTGTCTTTGCAGTTCATCCCTTGTCATCCCTTGTCAGTTGGTGCGGGATGCTTCCATTCCCCAGGCCATGTTCAAAGAAGCGGTCAAGAATCGGCAGCCCATTCCCATCGATGTGTGCTTGCCTCGGATAGTCCGGCTTCAACAGCACCTTCCGAAGTCCAGACCGTGCGAGCAACAGCTTCCCTGCCAGGGGCCAGGGATGACAGGCCGGGTTCGTCTTGCTTTAGGGGAGTTGTGCTCGTTTTGATCGTTTCATCGAGTGTCACCGAGGGAGAAAAGAGAGATGCGCCAAGAAGAAGTGGGGTTTGTCCTTGACCTGCGTGGCTGGCAGGTGTGTGTGTCGTGGAACCGCAGCAAGAAGACTGCGAGACCCGTGCGACGTCATGAAACGACCACCGAAGCACAGAACTTGCTTGCTGTCCAAGTTCGCATCGTGGCCGGGTGTAGTTCGTGCTCATGCGAAAGATGTGCATACACCTCCCTCTGGGTCTTCCTTTGCACGTGCTTCTCTGTGTACGAGCGTGTGTCATCTTTACCATGCTTTGCTTTGACTTAGCCCTTGATGTCTGCTTCGCAGCCTCAGAAGTGGCTTGCGCGGAGACCAAGAGGTTGTAGATTTGCAGCGCCAGAGGATGCACAGAGAACCCCCGAGCTTTACATCATGTAGTTTACGACGTTCAGCGACCTTCTAGAGAGACCCTGGGAAGCCCCGTAGACAGGCAGTACTGACGAGACGTGGTCTGCTCGAGAATGCGTTGCATCCAGTCTGGCCATGTTATGAGTTGACCATCTTGCCGTACACGTGTCGGGTGTGCGTCAAGAAAAAGCTCATCATCAGCGTCCCGACAAGCCATGGCCCGTGTGCTTCGCCCACGGCGCGGAGTCCAGCAGTGCCGCGGCAAGCGCGTCGCACAGGGTTTTTTGCCTGAGGGGTCCAAAGGTTTAGGGGGCCCTCGGACCGAAACGAATCCGAGACGTGAAGCTTTGTCGGTGTGTCTCCTGATAAGGTGGGTCATCAGCGGGATATCGGAGAAGACAGAAGTCCAGGTCCGCCGAGGATTAAGACCTCAGCGTGATCTCGCAATTTCACGGTTTTTACCCAGGCTGGCGTAGCCGCACAGATTTCGGCTGGCTTTTTCGGTGTTCAGTCGGAGTAGGTGAGCCTGTGATGACATGGCAGGGCGGCTGGCGGCGTGGGGCCCCACCTGGCGGCGAGGCAGATCGAAAACCAGGAAGGGTTCGCCGGCCCTGCATAAGTTGCAATCTGCATGCGAACTAGGCCGGAAGTGAAGCTTGCCATCAACCCATTTGCGGCATTCCCTGGCCCTGGAGAGCTCCGAAGCCGACCACCCTGGAGCTCCTGCCGTCGCGGCAGGTCCTCACGGCAAGCGAGTCGCGAAAGCTCAGAGACCTGAAGTCAAAGGCGCCGAGACATGCCAGTCAAAGCATTCTTGGTACTAGATTTGTGGTTTTGAACAAGTCTCGGAAGTTGGGTCCAGGTGTTCCTTAAAGGAGCGGTGGGTCTCTGTCTGCATCGGTTTAGAGACGGGGCCCCGAAGACCCTCTGGCTGGGGATTTCTGCAGGCCAGGAGGGCAGGTCGAAATCCCGACCTCGTGCCTTTGACTGCAAGCTGGGGTCTTGGGGGCGCTAGAGCCGCTAGGGTCTAGGCGTCAAGGTTATATGAAGTCGTCGTGGGGAGGGGGCCTCAAGGCCCAGAGTCGCTTCTTCCGAGCTTGCCTCATCTTCGTGGCGGTTCAGGTCTTGGTTCCCCGATTTCTCAGGGAGACGCCGGTGGCCTGCTTGTTTGGGGTTTGCGAGTCCGACGGGCCTGAAAGGGTGACCGAGACCCCACACTCGACGTACTGTTGTTCACGCATCTCTGGTAAGTGCGCAGCCGTGAAGCTCGAGTATTTTTCGCAGTTCTGCGATGACAGCGTCTGATCAAGCCAGGATGACATGAGCCTGCATCTTCCTCCGCAAAGCATCGTCACAGCTCCGTCGATTTCCGTGTTATGCTGAGTATGGCTAACATCCGAGGTGGTGCTGCCACCCAGGAAGCTGCCGAAGCCCAGGCTGCCCCATCCACCCG
Organism: Symbiodinium necroappetens; assembly: GCA_905231915.1. Lineage (NCBI taxonomy): Eukaryota > Dinophyceae > Suessiales > Symbiodiniaceae > Symbiodinium > Symbiodinium necroappetens. The sequence continues at coordinate 44,289 of CAJNJA010064030.1, forward strand.
ATGTGGCTTTACTGGAGACTACGAAGCATTCCAAAACCAGGGTCTCTTTCAGTGGCCGTGTGGAAGACAACTCCTCTGCAAGGACTCCCAGCTCCCGGTGCCCCCACTGCTGCCACCGCCCGGTGCTGACGGCGCAGCTCTGAGCCGTGCAGCAGCCACTGCTTCGCAGAGCGGAGAAGGCCACAAAGCATCACAAGACTTGAGTGTTTTGAATCGTTTGCCTGGGTGTGCCGGCCAGTCTTACACCCATGGAACCCAAGCAGACGCAGCACACGGTCGAAATGGCACATGCCTGTGTCTCAAAGGGTTCGTCGAAGAAACAGAAACCCCTGTTCGAGGCAACACCGTACACACGGAAGCTATGGAAATCTTTCGAATGCGCACGGCTAACATTGCTCGACGTTATCATTCGCGTTTTCAGAATCAACACTTCGGGCTGCACGGCAGGCTTGGCGCTGTTCCAGAGCCTTTGCACCCGTGCACGTGAGGTGGGCGCCATGTCCGGTTCTGGAGGGGTTTGCCTGGATCAGCCGTAACTTTCACTTGTTCTACGTTTATCGCATGCTGCAAAGCTTTGCAGGGATGCCTCTGGATTTCCTGGATGATCTGCATGCTGTTCTGGGATCCGTCGAAGACATCGAATCCTCTTATGGCTGCTACAAACACTGCTACCCAAACCCTAAACCCTGGTCACTTGTATAGCAACACGTGTGTGGTCAGTAATCACAAGAGCTGACTCATTCTGTTTGGCTTTCGACTGTACCCTGCAACGCCGGCTTCGTCCTGCCTAGGTGGGAGGCAAAAAAAAGTCGAAACCGGCTTGACACTAATTGTTGTATGTTTGTCGTTGTCGTCTTGCTAGCCTCGAGCGGGGTGGTAACGACTCGTTGACCCAGTATCGCTACAGACCATGCCAGGCTTCTCCGAGTGTGAGGGTCAAAAATACAAGTCGAAACCCCTAAGCCTCGGAGCTACTACCCGGCCCTTTGGGGGGGCCTTCTTTATAGGGATCAAAAAACCGCCGCGGCCCCTGGCCCTGCGGAGATCCTGGCGAGCTTTGATCCGCCGGACTTGGCTCGCTTGGTGAAGGCCATGGCAAGGGCGACGCCAGGCAGCGAGAAGACGTGAGGATGCTTTTTTGGATGTTCTTTTGGAGACTCTTTTTGATGTTCGTTTGGATGTTCTTTTGGATGTGTGTGTGTGTGTGTGGATGTTTTTGGGTTGGGGCAGTTCCTGGCGTTTGTGGGAGCTTGCGGAGTACTGTCCTGGGTCATTCTAGGTACGCATATGAGGCAGATTGAGGCAGCGAGGAGCAGCTCCAGCAACTTTTGAGTGTGGTGTTTGTTCAGCACGGCTTTTGGAGATGGCATTTTTGTCATTGATCTTTGCAAAGCACACGGATGCACACATCCATTCCCGACAGACAGCAGTGGCAGCAGCACGAGGAGTTGCAGTCACATCATATCATATGGTGTGCTCTTCCTCAGCCTGGAAGGGTAGACCGACAGCGACTTGATGTGTCGAGAAGACAGATGCGCACCTTCCTGCTTCACTCAGGAGACATGAGGACTCGGAGCTCTCTTCGCTCCTGCTCAAGCTCTTTGGCCTTAGAACGGGCGCACTGCTTTCTGCTTTATACTGCGCTGCTAGCTTTCTCGGACTTGGCGTGCTGCTCGACAGAGGGGCACTTCACACATGCAGGCGTGCGCCTGGTGAGTTGAATCAACCTGCAACTTTGCCCTGCATTCTGAAACCGAGAGAGCAGAGGCAGGGAGTCAGCCGATTGGCCTACTTCGACGAGCTTTGGCAGCAAAGTCTCAAGGTCTCAAGGCTTTGGCTCTGGCTCGGGCTCTTTGATGCTCTTCGCTGGTCGGGTCCGGTGCTCTTCTTGCCGCCCAAGCCTCAACTTTCAGCAAAGGCAGATCGCTTGGTCCAGTTTCTCTCCGGACTCCGGGCAGTGCTGCCGGCCAACGAGCTAGAGCCTGCATCAGAGGAGCGAAGGGTCTCCTTCAGAAAGCGCTTCCGTTCTGATTCATATCGCTTTGATGGGCTCAGGAGGTTTAAAGGGTTCCTTAGTGCCGGCCCGTGACTGCGCAGAAGTTCGCGGCCTGGCCTCTTGTCGCCTTCGCCATGGCAGAGAGCGGCCTTGAGTTCTGACGAGTGCGAGTCTCCGGGAGGATGCTCCGCGGGCAGCTCTTGAAGCGACCCGGGCCCGGGCCGTAAGAACCGCATCTCCGATTTACAGCGGAGCGCTGACACGACACAACGCACGAGAGGCGGCACACGGAATCAACTTCCCTCGCATTTCTGCAAGCCGCCTGCAAGCCAAAGTCGAAAAGGAAGAGTCGGTCATCGGCCCCTGCGCGGAAGGCCATTTCCCAATCCGGACTTGAACACCTTGCCATCCGGGCTCGTCTTGCGAAGTAAGAGGCAACAAATTTAGGTGTGAATTTGCGAGACGTCACCAGCTGTTCAGCGGCATCCGAGGTTCCTTTCTCTGCAGCTGGCCAGGAGAGACCTGGGGCTGCGACAGTGCTTGGACCTTGTATGACAGGTACTGACAGGTACCGAGGCTTGTCGCTGCCTCTGAAAAGTGGCGTCAGGCGACAATTTTATGGGTATTCATCCGTTTACCCGTCACGCAGCAGTCACTGCTGCAGACATGCATCGAGATTCGTTATCTTTAAGTGCCCAAGTTCTGCACGGCTGTGCCGTGCGTAGTACCGGACTTTTGCAACTTCAAATGGAGGCTGCAGTGCATTCTCCAGCCCGGAGCCGTCGTCCAAAAGATAAGCGAGCCTCAATGCACGTCTGTACGCTGAGCTTGCAGCACAGCACGCGAGCGTGAGTCGATGCTTGCATTCAAAAGGTTCAAGAGCGTCGCTTCAGTGAGTTTTTGAGACGCCTCAGAGGTCAGCGCTCCTGCCATGGCCCTTCGAGCGGTGCTGCTTTGCTCGGCGCTGGGCCTCCTGGGCCTCCGCGGTGCCTTCGTCGCGCCCCGCGGCGCCGCCAAGGAAAGCGCGTGGGAGCGCGAGGAGCCCACCCGGAGCGCGGAGTTTACGGAGCTGGAGGCCTCCACCTTTGAGGCCCCTTCTGCCTCCAGCTCCCTGGACGGCCTGCTTCGCTTCGCTGCCGGCGCTCTGCTCGGCTTGGCAATGGTGGGCATCTCCGGCGCACCGGCTAAGGCGGATGTGGAGGACGTGGTGATCCCTGTGGATGACAAGGGCAAGACCACGACCCTTACCAAGGAGCAGCTGGTGCGTGGCAAGCGTCTTTTCAACGCCGCCTGCGCCTCCTGTCACGTCGGTGGTGGCACCCGCACAAACCAAAATGTGGGCTTGGCCATCGAGGAGTTGTCCGGTGCGCAGCCCAATCGTGCCAGCGTCGAGGGGCTTGTGGATTACCTGAACAACCCTACGACCTACGATGGACTGAAAGACATCTCAGAAGTTCACCCATCCATCAAGGGCGGTGACATCTGGCCCAAGATGCGGTCCATGAAGCAACAGGATCACGAAGGGATTGTCAGATGCAAGTGTCTCGTAATCTTTCACCTTGGACTCAAACAGTTGAGGCTAAGTCCCAAGCTGGCTTGTGGGTTTTCGAGTCCACAAACTCCGCATCCCGCATTCCGGAGGACCTGTATGACATGTCTGCCTACATCCTCTACCAGTGCCTGGATTGCATTACTTGCAACTTCGGGGCTGCCACAGGGCCGTACACAGTGTTTCAACTCGTTCAGCTCTGCGGAAATCTCGACATGCCTCAAAAAGAAAAGGTAACAGACGCACCAGGCGGCTAGTAGTTCAGCGATCCGACTTTGCATCCCTCGTAGGCTCCCCCTTCCGCGTCCGACCGACCCTCCATCCAAGGAACCAGACCATCCCAGAGAAGTGGGGAGGCGGCAAGACCTACTACTGAGCCACGGTGACCTCAAGACTGAGATTTTCGGTGTTTAGACGCTGGCAGTGCGTTGGCTAAAAAGCTGCTTCGTCTTTCTTGGAAGGGTCGACCCGTGTCTGCCAGTAGGACAGCCCGACGGGCCGAAAATGTGCGCGCGCGCGAGTGTGTGTGTGTGTGTGACTTGCGTGCGGAGTCAGAGGAGCTTCGGCTCCGCATCGCGGAACTCCGTGGCCGTGGGGCGCTGTCAGCGGCCGCCACACTGGCTCCGCGACTGCTGCGAGGAGGTGCAGAGAAGCGGCTGACCGGAACCTCTCACAGGGACTCGGAGTAGGAGTGGTTTCTCATGAGGGCAGAGGCGATGAACTTAAGGTCAAAGTGCAAAGACGAGTCGATAGCTTCGGAAGCGATTGCTGGGCCTGCAGTGTCTAGTCAGCATCTTTTAGCACTCATTCCGGGCAGTGCTTGAATGCAGCCGTTTGGAATTTGGGCGGCTGGTCTCAGGCTTGCATCACGACATCCTACACTGTCCTACACTACGCCATGTGCCAGATAAACATGCGGAATCTTGCATGGTCTATCTTCCGAAGGATGTACCTGTCAGTCTCCTTCTCTCTCCACTCTATGATTCCATGGCCTTCCCAACTAGTTTTTGAGGGGTGCCTCAGCGATTCTCTTACCGATCGCTCTGGCTTTGCAGTGAACGCAGTCTCCTCAAGACACAAGCCCTGTGCGCTTGTGAGCTGAACAGCGCACGGTCCACATGCACCGATGGCCATGCAGCTGCGGGGGCTGCCGGCCCGAGCGCTTAAGGTGCCGCCCGCACCGAAACGGCGGCCGCTGCAGGCGCGGGCGCTGTGGACGCCAGGGAGCGGTTACAGGCGCGCCAAGAAGGGAGGTTGTTTTCCGGAAGAGCACTTGAAGGGGAACCTGAGCCGAGGCCCAGAGGCGATGACCCACACCGCCGCCCCACGCTGCAGCTCCGGGAAGGAGCCGAGGCACCTGAGCCCATCCCAGCACTCCAAAAGCAAACTCGAAAGCAAGCGAGTTCCTTGGGCAGCTTTTCCACCTGCTCCTGAAGCTCGAGTCGTCCGGAGGCCAAAGTTCGCCGTGGCTACCCGTGGCTGCCGTCCAAGGCGGTGCGCAACCCGGAGGTTGGCCACCGAAAACGGGCAGTGAAGTGAAAGAAGCACGTCGAAACTCGAAAGCAGCTGCCATCGTCATGCATCCGATCTTGGCATGACAGCGATGCTTTAGTCAACGCATGCCCTTGTGCAGGCTTTACAGGCCTTTACGCCTTGCCTCGTTAACGTTGAGGCTGGCGCTGGGGCAGGTTTGGGCATGTTCTCCGCCAAGCGGGCTTGTGGTGCCTTGCTCCTTTCAGGCCACAGATGGCGACGTGCTGGGGGTGGCACTGTACAGCGGGCGCCCTGCCGAAATATCATTCTGCACTAGTGTGTTGGGTTTGGGCCGAGGCTAGCCACTTTGTCAGCGGCCATGGTAGGAAGACCTTATAGACCGCACAAGAAAGTTTGAACAGACACCTGTGCAGAGGAGGGAGAGTACCATGTTGAACCAACACCGGGGGTGCAGCCCCGGTGTGCCTTCAGTGCACATTGGCATAAACCGCTGCAGTCGAAGGCTCGGTTCCATTGCAGCCCGCATGCTGTGCACCACCGCATATGCATCTCGGCTTTGGTGCAGTTTGGCCAAGCACTTCACCACGGGGCCACCGAGGGGTTGGTTCAATGCTTGGTAAGGTTAACAAGATGTTGTTTCTAGTGACTCCAACATCAGGGTCCCAGACCTGTCAGAAACGTTCACGGATGTAGGGGTTGATGCTTGGAAGTGAGTGTGCCATCCGGATCTCTGGCCTGGAACCGCGAATATCTTGAATTGCGACTCGACAGGCGCAAAGGTTGGCACTCGATAGGTTATTTGCAGAGGTGCGCATCGACGCTGCCTTTTTCGCAGCGCGATTGCAGAAATGCCTCGCCTATCGCGAGAGGCCCGGCAATGCACCAAACCACCTGCGACACCAACAGGAGCCCAACTACCACTCTGGGGGGAGTGTCAGCACACATTCCTCCAATCAACAACCCATCCGAAAACGAGAGGCTCTTTCCGGAGCCGTTCTACCGCTTGGTTCACGGAGAGGCGCCTTTCTTCCCTTTCGTTTTGAGAGAAGAGAAAGATATGGCTTCGGTGCTCGAAGCTCCACCGTCATGAAACGAAGCCTGCACTATTTGTCTTGGCCCAGCCTGAGTCAGGCAGATGGTCTCCCGGGCCTGATGATCGATCGCAGCTCGGAGCACCATATCAACTTGTCCTACGGGTTTGTTGTTTCTAATTTTTTCATGTTGTGTGTTGAGATGGCGCTTCAGAACACTGCAGAGAGCGTACGGCTTGGGAAAGCAGGTTTGGGCTCAGCCATTGCATCCTTCAGGCATGGGTGTTTTGACCGACTGCAGGCTACGCAGATCATGTAGTCATTGCACCGGCTGCCGGCATGGATTTGGTTTTGATGCTTGGCCGCACAACTGCTCAATGAGATCTGGCACATCTCGGTTTAGGGGTCAGGGCCTTAAACCATTAAATGCGAGTATAAGAAACTTGCCGACAGGGGATTTAGGGTTCATCTAGCCCGACGCATTTTTCAGAGTCTTTGCCGAGGTGGCCCCTTGTCGATGCCTTGGAGGAGGACGGTCTCGGCTGCGCTGGCAGTGCATCTGCGGTGCCGTCAGCTGAGCGGTAGAGCTCTTTGAGCAGGTCTTGAAGCCGAAGGTGGTCATCATCCGTCAGGACGCTGGGATTCCCTTTATCTCCTCTGTAGAGTCTTGAAGATCTTGGTGTGGCCCGAAGCCGACGATGGTTCGGAGGATACGCTCGGGCGGAGACGCGAGCATCCTGGTCGCACATCTACAAAAGCACGGATCCTCCATCCGAGACCTCCCACTCCCCACATGCTCCTTTTTTTCAGCTGCAGCCCGAAGAACCCGACAAGAAATGCGGCGCTCGCTAGCTTGGGAACCAAGGGGCGCAGCGCTGCGCCGGGAGGTGCTCTCGGGCCGCTACGTGGGCCCAACGGAGCTGCGGGAGACGCCAGGTGAAAGAGTGTTCCTTGTGGAGGCCAAGAAGGAGTAAGAGGGAGTCGCAAGAAAGAATCACATGGAAAATGAAGATGTTGTGGATTTTCTTTGAAGGAAGCTTAGGCTGCAAAGCAGAGGGACATGTGACATGTCCGCGACAATAAGGAACGGAGTCTCATTTGCAGTCGATGCGTGGCAGCACGATGATCTAACTTCCGTGACTCCACGCATGCGGGTGCAGATTTTGTGTGGAAATGACTCGTGCGTGCTTTCACACTCAGTTTCGCTGGCACGTTTGACCCAGGATCTTCTCAGTGGCCAGAAGACTGGCTGGTATTATGACCAGCGTGACCACCGGACGTTGTTGGCATCTCTGGTCGCGAATACTCCTCGAGTGCTGGACCTTTACAGCTATGCCGCTGGATGCTATCTTTAGCAAACCCAACCCTTGACCGTTTAGGAACCTTTCATTCTCCTCCCGAGTAGTGCGTGTCTCGCAGCTCTAGCAAAAAAAGGGTCATTGAGAATTCGCCCAATAGAATCAGAACTGTACTGCCGCACTGCCCTGTTCCGGCTAGGCCCTGTTGACTTTTTTACTTCCACGCGATGCTTACGGAGGAGCACGGTTGAGAACATTTTCCTGATCATTTCTGGTTGCTGAGCCGAAACCAAGGTCGGCGGCTTCGGCGTGACGTTGGCGCACTACGGCGCCTGGCAGGGGTTGAGCCGAAGCCAAGATCAAGTCCTGGAGGGAAGAGTAGTACAGTAGGGAGCAGCAGGGGGGCGTTGCTGGTTCCATGCAGGGATCCTGCGTGGTGTCAGGTTCAGCACAGCACGGGTGGTCTGATTTAGAGTCCAGCGTCTAGCCTCGTGTTCTGCTGAGGTGCGGAGTCTGTGGTGTGCGTGGACAGCAGCGAGGACGGAGCCCTTTCTGACCCAAGCATGCCCAGAGCATGCCTAGCAGACTGCTGCCTTGACTTTGTTTCCGGCTGTGGCAACAATCGGCTCTAGGAAAGCAAAAGAGGGTTCTGTCACGGACATCACAGTGGGCATGCGAAGCTGCACCAGGCCGCTCTGGAGCTTTGCCGGCGGAGCGCTGCGATGAACTCCGTGTCGCCACGGGTCAGGCTCCGGAGCTGCGTCGCATCGCGTTGAGTCTCAGTGTTCCACGGGCTGCGAACAGTATATGGAATGCCCCAAACTGGTAGACCTGTCACCTGTGCCCGCATAACCCGTGTCACTTGTGCCCGCGCATCGCGTGTCGCTCGTGCCCGCGTAGGTGCCTGAAATCACGGCAGGGCCACACTTTGGGCCACTTGTCGCGAAAACGTGGACCTGTCACTTGTGCCTACGTTTCGGTCTTTAAT